>JASDQU010509732.1:43076-76867 GCA_032191745.1 Picea mariana
TTTTTGGGTGTTGGTTATCATACAATGAAAATTAGGTAGTGTGGAAGGTGGTATGTTCTTCATTTGAACGATAACTATTGGATCCAAAATTGGAAATCCAAATTCATTCTCAATGGTTGATGTACATGTTCCCTTTGGTTTCTCTTGTTGTTCTACCTCTTCTTCTCGGTCACCAAGTATTCCAGACATATTGTCCTCTCCAAGCTTCACAAATTCCTATAATGTAGTACATAGTTCTGGTTCTTCAATGGGGTTTTATGGAAACATAATTTCAGCATGATCACTAAGTAATTCTTCCTCTTGAGGCTTAACTAGAAGTATGCCAACTTGTTGTGAGTTGGATGGAACTTTAACTATTTTAGAACTTCCATCTCCAACTTTTCCTTTTCCTTTTCCTTTTGTTTGTGTAATCATGATCCTTCATGTTTGTCATCCTCTTGTAGTTATACCTTCAAAGGGGATAGTTGATGGTGTGGCTCTTACAATACCACGTGATGGAGTGGGTGAAGTGGTGTTTAGTTTATTTCTACCACTAGTAAATCTACCTCTATTATATCTACGTCTATTCATGCATTCTACTTATCATGATTTTAAACGGTTGAAGAGAGAATCACTACAACCCTACTTATAGAAAATGTGCACATTCTTACCTCTCGTCTTCTCATCTCTCTTCCCATGCATTCATTCCTACGTGCATTTAAGAAAAAGAAAAACTAAATGACTCTTTCCACTTCCCTGGAAACGATGCCAAAAAATGTCAGTCAGTCCAACTAGTTGAACTCCGCTACATTAAATTATCAACCTGAAGATTGTAAAATGATGAAGTGCAATGAAAAATATATGTAGGTACTAGTTCTGATCTATCTAATCATGCATAAGGAAAACATGTTGATTGCTTCAGTTGTAGAAACAAAGTTCTGTTTCGCTGCAAAAAGAATAGAGTAGTGCTTACTAATGTAAAAACAGAGTTATAAGAACACAAAGATAATTCTAATATTTAGGCACACCATTTTATTGGACTTTTATGACATTCTTTCAATCACCTAAAACAATGAGAGTTCTTGTTGATCATAACACTCAATTATTCAATCGATGGTTTCTATACTAGTTATCTCTGTGTAAACATAAATGAATAAATTGCAGAAAGGAAATGACAAAATTAAGAAATCACACAACTGGATAAGAAAAAACACAATATCAATAATGATAAAGAAAATGAATAGCATGCTCCTCCTGAGCGGGCCCTCTTGGCTCAGGGAACACTATTTGGAGAATTTGTATGGAGCTAAACTCTTACACGCATAGAATTAACAACTCATATGAGAGAACAATAACCCAAGATTTTGTATTACCAACAAATATGATTACAACAATTCAATGATAAGGAGTAATGATAATAGTTGTCCCTTATGAGGATCTAATGAACATATTTATACAATGGAAACAATATTGCTTAGATCCAAACTCTACAGATCTTACTAACAACTTGTATCAAATTACATATGCGCATATGCCAAATCGGATTTACAATCTTTCGTGGATGTATATATTGAGATTGATCATCCACGTATTGGAGAAATTCATGACATCATGCATGAATTTATCTGATACAAACTCATTTCTTTCTTGTGCATGCATTTGATGAAGCTGGTTTGCGCACTTTGCCATATGTACACATTGAATTGTAGGTTTGACTACACTTATGCTCTAAGATGGAAGATCCATGGGTTATGTTGACATGTGGATGAGCTTAAGGGATAATTTTGACACCTTCCATATGTGTTCAGTTCAGGGTTGATTGCATCCCTATAGAACAATGATTTCATTGCAAAAACTTGTCTTAGTAACTAGGTTACAGAACTAGATTATGAGTTGCTACAGAATCAAAAGATTCTATAACTACTCATTACAATAATAGTTAATTAAATCATTATGCACAAATAATAATGGAATTAAGTATACAAATGGAAAATTTACCTTTAACCTTATTCAATGCACATATTTTGTAGTTGATTATGATTTCACGACAAAAAGGAGTAAGACAAGATATAATTGAGACATAGATAGAATATTTTGGATGGAAATATAAGATAAGAATGTGGCAAAAATAGTTTATTTTGAGGACTCGAAAGGCTTATTTAGTGAATCCATGACATCCGGGATGGACTGATATGAAGGCAACTCAGTATCTAGGAAAACATGTGAACTCGAGAGTCAACGACTCATCTGGGTGGAGTAGGTTGATCACACTCCATATGAGGATGGAGGTGTTGACCATTATCAGTTGACGATGACAAGATTTCTGGATCGACGATCTCAATCGCGGTGGGAGGTAGGGAAGCTCCATATGATTCAACATTCTCAGGATGTGGTACCACCCAAGGATCAACTGACTCAAGGGATCCACTAGAAAATGATGAAATCATGTTGACATGAGCAACATTCATAGTGGGAGGTGGTGTGGGAAGAGGGAATGTTCCCATGAATGAAGAGTCTTTGAACATCCCCACACCAACACTCATGTAATACTGCTAGGTATCACCAACAAAGGGTACTTAGACCTTGCATTGGATCCATGGTCTGGGGTACAAAATGCAAGTTGATCGATTGTTACTATTTTCTCTAAGGGAAGCGTAAGACCCTAAAGATGTATAAGACAATTGTTCGAAAAAAATAGGTGTGCTCATTTTACCATAGACAATATAGCAATATTGTCACCCAACCATAGGCTGAAGCCACCCACAAGCATCTTAACCTTGAAAGAGAATCATTATGGAAGAAAACCCTAGGCCTAATAGCCAATGAAGGTAGCGTATCACTCTCAAGAGCTAGTGTACCAAGTAGTATCACTCTCAAGAGCTAGTGTACCAAGTAGAAATTACAAACCATAACCAAGAGAAAGTACAAGCCTAAAACTGAAAATACAAGTTGCAATAGCTGCAATTGCAACTACTCTCCAAACTTGCGCACTTACTAAATTTATGCAGTTGCGAGATGTGTGTGTCCAAATGAGCTCTGGCATCCTGTATTTATACTGCTCTTTCTTAGCTTTCTGGGCTGACTTCTCTTTCTGGAGGCCAAAAACTTAATATTAATTATTTTCTTTAGCTGACTTGTCTTCTAGGGTTATGTCCAATGATTTAGGGTTTCTTCTTGCTTCCCAGAATATTCTAGTCTTGTGGGGGTTACATGTGGAGGTTTAATACCTCTCGCAGCTACCATAATATCAACACTCCCTCCTAGATAGGGAGGTATTAAAGGTAATGGTATTGAGCACAAACATACCATTCAACCAATAGCCTCATCATAGCCACACATGCTATCTCATGATCAAATCACGAGCACTATTATCACTATCACTATCATATGATAGCATCAACTGCATCATCTCTCAAAGCCATGCTTCATCTGAGTAATCAGGCATGATGTTGAATAAGTCACTCACTCCACAGAGTGATACACAAACCATTCTTCTAATCTAAACATATGTCCTGGAAGAATAACTATTCCAACAGATGCTGGAAACCACGCCATGGGCTACAAGGACTATTCTTCTAATCCGGACATAAGTCTTAGAAGAATAACTGTCCTAGACCATTTTCCTCCTGGAGAATGTTTGTCCACCAGCACACTGACTATCCATCTAGCTGATAATCATTTCCAACACTATTGATAGTCTTCATGGAAATCAGAACAATGCCATTCAATAGAACACAACTATGTCTATCCATAGTAGTACACAACTACAATCTAGTGGTACATAACCACAACAAGTAGCGCATGACTACTTAACCAGTAACACATAGTCACAACCAGTGGAACACATCCACCATAGTGGCATACAAATAATGTCCAGAGACATACAATCTCCAAAGTAATCATATCATTCGATATCAACCTACATAAAAATATCATGATACAAACTACGTCATCTAGGCCATTCTTCCACTCACGTATGTGAGATCTAGGAGAACATCTACCCTCAGAAAGTAAAACATCAGCCATGGGATATCTGGACTATTCTTCTCAAGCATAGAAGAATAATTGTCTGTGATTTCTGAGCCTATACCATTCACCTAACTGAGTCATTCCTCTGACACTAATCATAGTGCAACCTAGAGAGAATGAGTCTGCCCTAGGGAATGCATGTCCCTGATTCCTGAACCTGGACCATTCACCTAAATGGGCCATTCCTCTCACAATAATCATATTGCAACTTGGAGAGAATGAGTCTGCCATAGGGAATGACTTTCGAAACCATTTCCTAAGGAAATTACTGTCTTTCACCAACCTCCACAACGAACCATTCTTCAAAACTGCTCACAACTGTGAACTTCAAAAGAATGACTACCTGACGAGGCAGACCATTCTACTCGACCACTTCTTAGAGTGACTGCCAAGAAGAACGACTGTCCTAGAGCATTCCCCCACACTGGCCACAATGGGAATCACTTCCTATAGTACATAAAAAATCTATCGAACCATTTTCATTACGAAAATGATTGTCCAATCTGGACCTTTTTTCGAATTGGAAAATGCTTGTCCATTAGAAATATCAAACCACTTTCTGAACTGGAAAGGAACTTCTCATCCTGGATCATTTTTTCGAATTGAAAAATCAATATCCATAAATTAATAACATATCAGTAATCCCTCCCAACCTGGGAGTAATCTCTTCCTTTTTCAATAAGGAAGTTGTCTCCATGAGCCCCATATTGTCTCTTAAGTACGTAGAATTTTCATCTTGGACAGAGGCTTTACCAAAATATCTGTTATCTGCTCATCTATGGAGATATATTGGATAACCACTTGTTTCTTCTGGACTTCATCATAGAGAATATAATTCTTGATCTCAATGTACTTCGGTCTGTCACAGAACATTGGTTTTCTCTGAAGACTTCATATAGCTATGATCATTACAATATATCATTGTCGAATTCAATACATCTATTTCCTGCTAGCTCATGACATTGTGGAAAAGATCAAACTGAAACATATCCAAGTAGCACTTCTTCTATCATCACGAGATTAGCAATCCATCATCCCATACTTTGGAGTAACCATTCTGATACACTGTGTATATCACAGAAAGTTTTCACCATGCTACTATTGTATATGAGATACTATGCATCAAGTTGTTTGAATCCATTCAAGGTCTTATTATATCCGCATACATGGGTCTCTTTCTAGTATAAGATTCTTTCTCAATTTGCTTTGTTTGGGAAGAACAATCTTTTACATGTAAATTCCAATCCATGGATACTGCAAGCGGTATATATGGTTTACTGAAACGAGTTGTCAACATAGTCTTCTCCTTCCTTCTTGAAGAACCTCTAAATATTGCAATGCTTCCATTCATAAGTCTTTTTCACATTTTCTTACAGACACTATTCTTTATCACGACTTCCATTTCTTCTGCTTGATTTCTTCTAGTGGGTTCAAACCAAGTTGGTAGTCTTGTGATTCTTGGTATAATAACTAGTTGTTCTAGCTTTTCTTTCTTTCTTGGAATCATCATGTTCTTCCTCATGTTTCTCTTTAGCTCTTGGGTCCATGGAGTCTTCTATAGATTCCATGTCATTTCTTCTTGAAGATTCCAAACTCTTCCTTTCATCATAGGAACATAGATGTAGATGGAAAACCAAGGATACTTAAGGCTTCTTTTTGAAGAAGACTTCTTCTAGAGTCAAACTGAACACGCGTTTCTTATCATGGCTACTACTTTCATTGGGAACATGGATAGATACTTCATAATCCTCAATGGATCATATCATTTAGGATTAGATCCCTCCTAATCCTTGCTTGATGCATGAATGCATGCTCTTCTTTTGGAATTTTGTAATCAACTACCTCCATCTAAGAGAGTCCACGGTTCCGTCTGCATCCTTATTGCCTTCTGCAAAGTGTCACAAGTCTTTTATAATTTTCTCTTGATTGCCGACTTATTTCTGTTTTGACTTCTTCTGGGTCTCTTCAAGTTTGATTTTTATTTCGGCCTATCTGGCAGTTGTTACGTATATAATAACTTCCACATGAATTGTTACCAAATATTGTCAACGTACTCCACCTTTTCTATGTGTATTGCTTGACTTGTAGTCATCGTGATAACAATCCTTATCTTCTTATTCTTCCATAGGTATTGTTTCACTTGACCATATTATTTTCTAAGAAATAGATATACATGATATGTACATGAACTATGTAAACATGGTATGTATAAGAACTTTGAAGAATATTGTTACCTTGACTTAGAAGAAGAAGTCTGTTTTGTCTTGCTTGGCTTTCTTTGAGGGTTCCCTTTCTTCGGAAAAATTTGCTTCGTCTGTTTCCTTCCTTTTCTTTAACTCAGGACACAGGTTCCTGTAGTGATTATATTTTTGACAGTTGTAGCATTGTGTCTTTGAAATATCCTTTTCTTGATTTGGTTTCTTCCTTAATCCAAACTTCTTCTTATTCCTAAAATTCTTGAACTTTGTTGAGAAGGCTTGATCATCGTATTTATTTTGGGATTTCTCTTTTGCGTTAATCCTTGATTATACTTGCACACAACAAACCCAAATTTCTTCAAATGCGGGATATTCCTTTCTTGTTTTCATGCTTGCGGAAAGTGCATCCCATATCTTGGGAAGGCCATTGAGTACTATATTTAATAGTTCCTTTTCTAAAATGATTTCTTCAATAGCTTGTAGTTGATCTCTTAACTGAGAAATTATTACAAGGTATGATGTTATGTTGTCATCATCATTCATTTTCATATCACGGAGTTCATTCTTTAGAATCATTACTTGTCCAATGCTTATGACTGAGAAGAGGTTAGTTAGGGCATCATGCATCTTCTTAGATGAGTAAATATGAGAGATGTAGGGTATCAAGTGGTATTTTACAGAGTCCACTATGATACTCATAGAATTGATGTCATTGTCCTTGAAATTCTCCATAACTGCAACGTTCTGAGGTTCCTTCTCTTTTCCTTCTTCAAACTGTGGTTCCACGATCTTTTCTTTCATGATATCTAACACTTTATTCTTGGCAAGGATGAGATTAATCCTTGTCTTCCATGCTCTAAAGTTAGAATCCCCTTCTAACTTGTTTTCTGACTTCACAGAGTAAATCATCAATCCTTTGACTTGGTCAACCTTTGACTTTGATTTGGTCAACCTTTGATTTTGACCAAAAACTAAAACTTGACGTCTTAGCTTGCTGAGAGTACCAAGAGGTGTGCTAGGTTAGGGTGCACTAGGCTATCTAGAAATTAGGTCAATCACTTCACTTAAGGTGCCTTAACAAGAGGGTTAGGGTTTCGTTGCTACAACAAAAACTTTGACTGCAATTGCAACTATAACTAAGAAAATCCTCTCAATCTATCTTCCAACGATTAGACTATCCAAAGATAGGGTGGGCCCATAACCTGTTAGAAAAAAATAGGTGTGCTCAGTTTACCATAGACGATATAACAATATTGTCGACCAACCATAGGCCGAAGCCACCCATGAGCACCTTAACCTCGACAAAGAATAATTCTAGAAGAAAACCCTAGGCCTAATAGCCAATCAAGGTAGCGTATCACTCTCTAGAGCTAGCATACCAAGAATAAATTCCAAACCATAACCAAGAGAAATTCCAAGCCTAAAATCGAAAATAAAAGTTGTAGTAGCTGCAACTGCAGCTATTCTCCAAACTTGCGCACTTACTAAATTTTTGCAGTTACGAGATGTGTGTGTCCAAATGAGCTATGGCATCCTGTATTTATACTGCTCTTTCTTATCTATCTGAGCCGACTTCTCTTTCTGGAGGATAAAAACTCAATATTAATTATTTTCTTTAGCTGACTTGTCTTCTAGGGTTATGTCCAATGCTTTAGGGTTTCTTCTTGCTTCCTGAAATATTCTAGTCTTGTTAGGGTTACACGTGGAGGTTTAATACCTCCTTCAGCTACCATAATATAAAAAAAAAATACGATCATCTCGTAGAACCAAGTGTGCCTAAGTTACAAATTGTACTCAAGAGGTGCATCAATGACCTCCACAGAAATAGAGACAATCTTACCACCTAAGAAAATGGGTAAGGCAGTGATAATCCCATGGGGTTGGAACATATGTAGATCAAATTCTTTCAAAAATGTTGTAGATGTGTTGAGCTTTGGAGAGCCAAGGGACTTCCGACAAGACATAGACATAATGTAAGTCGAGGCTCCATCATCAATCACAATGTGAAAGATATTTTTCCCCACCATTCTCACTTTGATTTGGAAAGTTCTTTGATGGGAAATCCTATGATGAACCTGATTAGAATAAAAGGTTATCAAATTTGACTACGAGGGAGAAACCCCACCTATCACAGAAAACAAATATTTCCATTGTGTTGGGGAGATTTGAAGGAATTCGAGTGCAGACATGGCACATGGTTCTTGGGCCAAGTCTTCTACAATGTTGTAGTTGTGGGAAACCTGCATATTTGGGTTGTGTGTCATTTACCGAAGAACACCCTTTTGGGGGAGAAGAAGTGTGTCAAAGGATGACTTCCCATATGAAGAGGGCCACCAGGTTGGGAAGAAGACGATGGCTCTTGAAAAACATGAGTAGGATCAAAATTATCATAGTTCTTGGCTTGAAGATACAAATTGACCATCTGGTCACACATGAAAATTGAAGCATTTGAGGATGACCCCTCATGCTAAGGGGTACTTTCCATGCCACCTTGAAGAGGGACATGATTTTATACAACCATGTGTTGAGGTTGAGGGGGGAAAGGATGAGTTAGTAAAGTAGGCTGCTAGGGGGCCTTGTGCTAAGCCAAATAATGATGGATTTTATCCTTTTGAGGACATTGATAGGTAGGATGGTCCTTCACACAAATCATGCAGGGGAACCGATTCTTCTTCTTGTCCTTCATGCCCTCCCCTTGATTGTTTTGGGTGGGAATGGTCCTCGAATTAACATTGTAATTTATCTTTTTGTTCCTCTTCTTCTTTTCTCCAAGTTGCTTAGGATTCTTCAGTTGCATGGATTATACCGAATTCACCTCGGAGGTGTGAGTGGGGACTACTATAGTTTGAGCATTATAACCACTAATTAATGGGTGTAATGGAATGGACATGTGATCCATATGATTAGTTAACTATCCCAAAGTGGCATGGGATATAAAACCCACTACACCATCCACGTGGGGTCCTAGGTTTGGTTTTCTAAGATCTGTTGATGGCCTAGGATCATGATGGATAATATCATAAAGAGTTCCTGGCTGGAAGTAAATCAAATATAAGTGTTGGGCACACATGATGGCTTTCTCTTTGGTATCCACCCCGACCATAACTATGTATTTGGAAATGGATGGTAAGAGGGAATTTGTAAACCGCTCCATTAGCATTTTTTTTCATAATCTAGGTCTTGATCATACTGCATCTTCATCTCCACTCATGTATATGATAAAAAATGCGAGTGCAGGTATCTTGTCACAGAGATGTCAAGAGATTTTTTCTAATCTCATATAGTATGGGAAATTGGTAATGAGTTAGAAATGCCATCACCAAGTTGTTAAAATTTTTAAAGGAAGCACCTTTTAATTCAATATATCATTTGGCGACACTTATGGTCAAGGATATCTACAAAATACGCAACCTTACACTATCATCCATTAAGGAATATGATGAAGACCACAAATGATATGTCATTATGTGCATGGAAGGGTCTTCTCCTGGATTTCCTTTGAATTTGGGCATGTATGATGGTATCTTAGTAGGCATGACTAGCCATGAAGGGTTATGGGAAATACAATCATTTGTAGGAAAGTAAACAATATATGAACACATTAATACTGGGAGGAAGATGAAGTTTCTGAAGTCCCAAATGAACCATGTGCCCCCCCTACATTTGTGGTACCATAGGGTTGTGGTGTTCCATAAGGGTAAGTGCCCCCAAGGATGGTGGAACTCCCAGGAGCATGAATCCTCCCAGGGCTAGACATTTCCCCAAGGGGTAGTTGTATACCTAAAATGAATTGTTTTTCCAAGACTAGTCCTAAGGAAGAAACCCCTAGGACTAAAGGTATGAATAAAGGGATAACCTCCTCATTGTGGAAATTCCCCCCCCAAGGGGTGCGCCCCAAGGGAATGATGTGCTAACCCATGGGAAATCAAACCCTCCCGATGTATTACTTCCCCCAACTAGAATAGGGACAACCCCAAACCACTAGGAAAGTATTCAAAATGAAAACCAACACTCGACAATTCTGGGCTGCTCATAGGAATGTTGGAGGTGGAAGGAATTCCACTCCTAATACTAAAACTAAGGCTGAACCCCTCACTAGAAGAATATTTAGCTGTGGGAATTAAAACATATGGCATGGGTTTATGAATTCTAGGTAGAATAGTGGATGGAAAAGAGGACACAACTAGTGTCCCCTAGATAGAGGGATCCGTAGAAATAGGCATAGATAGTGTAGGTCGAATGGTGCTTAGAGATGGTAATGTGGACATCATTAGGATGCCCTTAGTCCCACTCACAGATGGGATTGATGGCTTAGCCACACTAGACGAAATATTTGGGCACAACATTGTGTGAGGGTCGCTGAACAAATAAAAAGGTTCACTAAATAGTTCCTTTACTTGGACAAGTATGGGTGTGTTTGGATTAGTCAAAGGAGGGTTAAAGTTGGGTGGAGGACTTTAATAAACCACTTCCATTTCAACCAAACCAATATCCTCAAACCAAAGATAGGATTGTTTAAACTCACGGTCACCTATCCCGCACTGCTCGAGAGGTGGTTGTACCTCTGTGATGGGCCCCACTCCTCCTAATCGATGAGACCGATACTTTGATTCAACCATGGTAAAAATGATACGTGAAAATCAAAACACAATTCAACCTAAGGATGACATAGATTCATAACTAAAGAGCACACCCCTAACAAATATAGGAAAATAGAAAGAAAACTAATGGATCAGGGGGCCTTCCAAAAACCAACCCTATGGGGGAGATGAAGTCCCCACAAGATTGGCTAGCGAAGATATGAGGAGTAATTACGATGAACTACATGAAATATACCTGACCGGTACAAGTACTCTTTATTAAGGTGGGCACCCTTCGAGGGAAATGATACCATGAACAAACATCTTCCCTAGGTACTATAGGCACATCCCACCTATAGTCACCTATGTAGCTACCTAGGAAGGGTCACTAAGGATACCACTAGACAATCAATGACCGAGAGAACAATTGTAGGTTTGACCACATGTAAGGGCAGGATAACTAAGCTCAAAGCTTCTAAGGTGTTACCTCACACAGAGGCATGGTTCCAATGAAATCCCTGTATCTGTAATAGTCGAAGTGATACTGCAAACACCAAAACAATAAGAGAGGGGTAATCTCCCTACTTTCCCCGATGCAACGTTGTGCTTAACTCCTATGTTGGAGGAGATTCTCGACACACTGGTTGCAAGAATGGGTTTTACACTCTTTAATAAATTCTAGTTTTTGTTTTGGTGGCCTTGGAGAGTTCACTCTCTAATCCTATTCCAAGGCCCTAAGCCTATCTAATGTTGGGTCACTAGCAAAGAAAAGAGTTTAGTTAATTTTAAATTATGAAATCTTTTCTTATGACTATTTTTATGTCAAAAGGAAACGAATGAAATTTTTATGGTGTTTTTTATTCTTGACCCAACCAAATCAATGCAAAGATGTCAATGCAATTGTTCAATTCGATGAATTCTAACTATGGGAGGGGAAACATATCATTTTATTTGTAAATATTCTTCCCCAATGGAGTTTCCAATTCTATTATGGAGAAAATCTCACGGGCAGATAGTAATATCTCCCTAAGATCTACCTAATGATCCTAGGTAGACATTGGGATATAATTCTATGGATTTCCTTTAGACTCAAACAATTTGAATCACAATTAACCTAAGAAATGGTGGGATGGCATACCTTTTCATGAAGGTTGTCCTTTGTATGTCCTGGCTACTGTAGTCCTGAAGTTCTAGCTCCAACCTTTACAACCCGCTCCCTGCACACAAGAGACACACAATGCCTTACTAATTCTCTTTTTAGTGTTAGAATACTAGATCTAGCTTGGATATAACCTGATCTATGATAACATAAATCAAATCTGAACATTCATGCATGAAATAAAAACATTCATTGGGGAAAACCAATGATCTATTAATTTTAATAATGGAAGTGCATCAATGCAATACCTCTTAGTGTATATGCACTCCTCTTTTCCCCTTGATTCTTTCTCCTCCTCATCTCTTCAAACAAGCTAGGCAACCTGACTGCAATTGATGTAGATGGAGAAGCACCTCTGAATTTTGGTAGCATAGATCTATAAATGATTCTTCCTCCTCCTGCTCAAGATTGTATTTCTTTATATAGATTCTTGAAAGAGGCTTGTGAGAGATTCTAGATATTTTAGAGACCAGTAGAGACTCTAATGATGTGAGTTCCAAGCCTCACTCCACAAAGAACCAACTCACCCCTCACTTGCCTCTTCAAAATTCCACAAATCTAGAAGCTTAGAAATGGTGTCACTTGTTGTGAACTAATGAAAAGGGACATGTCATGGGTTGTCACATAGATGACCAACGATACCCCTAAAAAATTGTCTAAATATTGAGCTAGATCTATGTCTTTCATTTAATATTTTTTTGTGTTCCTCTATGACCCTGTAGGGTGGAAATTAAGGTTATAACACTCGTACCATGGTGGTCAACACACTAGGTCAACTTGTGGGAGGCATAACTTTTGCATACGAGATTCGATTGATGCACGATATGCATCCTTGGAAATGTATCGGAGTGTATAACACCATCAAGGGCGTGGAAATAGGTTCTAAAAACCATAACCCCTCGAAAATCTATTTAATGCCTCAAAATGGCTCTGGAAGGTTCCAAACCCCAATTTTCCAAACTGGGACCTACCACTAAAATGACCCTGCAAGTTGATTCCTCCAATTACTTTGAAAGCATCAACATAGATGAAAAATAATATAATGATCCAATTTGTATCACTCTATGATGATGATATTCATTGCTTCAAAGAAAGGAGAAACCAAACAACAACATTCCACACTACCCATAAAATTACCCCAGACATAATGAAGGAGAGAGAAATATGGTTGGAGAGAGACACGAGGCGTCAAGTGATTCTTGGGGAAACCTATCCATGATGGGAAGGACAATCTATATGCTTCAAATCGTCAAGGAAAATTTACGGATGCAATGCACCAAATGTCCCATCGACGCACATAAATCCCATAGTGAAAATTCCTTACAACATAATTATATAATTTAAGTTGTCTTATATTTGATGGTATATATCTTAGTGTATATTATATTTAGTACAACATAGTTGGGTGGATGATGTTTATCATGAAGGAATGTGTTTGAATAAATTAGTTTTAATGGAATTAATAATATTTGTAGACACTTTTTAACCCCTACCCCACATCTCTATGGGTAGTGTACACACATGTAGATCCCCCACCTCACATCTTTATGGGTGGTGTACTTGTACACTCTCCATGAAGATGTGTGGTGAGGAGTGAAGATGTGTGTGTACATATCCTATAAACACATCTTGACCTCCCATAAGGATGTGTTGTGGGCGATGAATATGTGTATAGATACCTCTTTTATTTGTAAACAAAATGGGTATTTGTGTTAGTCAACAAGTGGTAGCATTAATTGTACTACAACAGGGTATACAAATCATAGAGAGATTTTGTCTTTCATGGGGGTATTAAACAATTCTACAAATCTACTTATACATAATAAAAACCAAATCTTGCAACTATACAACTTGGAAAACTATGATATAAGGAAAATGTAACTAAATTTTATATAAACAACATAGAAAAAAAAGATTCACATCCCATCTTGGGCAACAGTAACAAATTCCATATGAATGGAAGGACCTAGGTGTTCTATGTCTTCATTATTGGGTTTTGGATTCGAGTAGGTTGGAGAGATCATCATTGCAATAGGGATGCTGAGAAAGGAGAAAAATTGGGTTATGATACCATCAACAACATTTAGGGAGGCCTTGAATTTTGCACTTTTCCCCCAAAGGATGCAAAGCGTTGTTGTTACTTTTATGTTCCATGTCAAGGAGCACTAAATGTGCATGCAAAGGTCCTACAAGGTCCTTGTGGTGCCCCAATTCCATTAAGTGGTCAAAGAATTAAGGGTGTCCTTATTTCCATGTGCTATACATGCCTCATGGGAGGCTATGAAATGAGTCATTTGTATTGTGAGCTCATAGCCCCTAAAACCCTTTAAGATAGCTTCAATTCTAGGAATTTCAAAAATCTACCCAATTTGAAATTTTCACCTCACCTCATTGAGGTCACATATTTACCACGTAGAACTTTCAACCTTAGGGTTGAACTAAAATATTAAAAAACACACATGCAAATATCTCAAATATATCCTCCACTAGTGTAGACAAGTTAAAGTAGATAAGCACCACATAATACTTCAATACAAGAGCAATGCAACAACGCTTAGGGAATAATCTAAGCAAGTATGCAAATGCAAAAATCACATTCATTAACATTGGAAATATAACATCACATTTCATATTTTAAGTTTCATCTAAGTCATGTCAAATCACTCAAAATTTTGACCTTGTTGTCCCAATAAATTAACGTATCAAACAACCATGAAACTTGCTCAAATCATATGAAACTATATCTAAAAAATAGAACCGCAATAAGATAATTTAAGGAAGCAATGGTACAACTCCTTATTATCACAATATTAAGATAAAGTACAATACCTCAACTTTTTTAAATCTAGTAAATCAAGTCCTTCTGCTTTATCCCACGTAAGGACTTCTCTAAAGCTTCCTAAAACCCTAGCTAGGACATCCACAATTACTACAAACTCTAACCAATGACAATAAGGTCTAGTGAGGTATCCAACCTAGCTATACTAACCTCTCTAAGAGCTCAACAAGAAGTTACCATCACACCAACTTTCCAACCCTTAGATCCCACTCATGCCTCACAAGCTTTAGTCTCCACTTGCATCACACGAACCAAGGAACCCTAGCACAAGTATCTCATAAGCATTATCAATCTTACATGAGTAACTAATTGTTCTTACGAGATCCTCCAATATCTAGAATCACACCAACTATCACATCTTTGTGACATAATACAAGTTATAACAAAGACACTTTCCTCCCTTTATACTTGATTAGGTGAGTGGGGAAAACAATAATACATTGATTTTTATGATCTAGTGCCTTAAAAACGAGAAAAAGTCAATGAATACAGTCCACTTCGAGGGGGAAACCTCCTATTACAATATATCTAATTCAAAATACAATATGAGATGAAATAAAATGATCCTAAGACTAGGTCTCCTTGGTATATATATAGGATACAAAGGGTACAATTATAATGAAAGGGTACAATGAAGGGTTCTAGCCTACATACAAATATAACACTATAAATGTAATAATTCAATATCTAGGGATTAATAAGGGGTTTTATACATAACATGGGGCTTTGTATAAGGATTAAAATGCCCCCCTTCAAACAATTGTTGTTCTCAACAATTGACTAACCATGGGTGTTTTTGTAAGAAGAAATCATCTTCCCATGTCACCTCTTCCACTGGTAGGTTCTTCTATTTGATAAGGTACTATGTAATTTCTTGATTTATTAGCTACTTAATCCTTGTTTCAATGATTGTTTCTAGTTCTAGTATGATTTTTCCTTCTTCATTAATCTCCGGTAAAATAGTTTTGACTGGGATCTTGTTTCCGATGACATTCTTTGAGCAATAAACATGGAAGACTGGATGTACATATGAATATGGAGGCAACTCCAATTTGTAATCCATACTGCCAATCCTTTACAAAACATTATAGGGGCCATAATATTTGGGTTCTAATTTATTGTCCTTCTTTTTTTGCTTGAGGAACATATGTTTATATGGCTGTAGCCTCATAAATACCTAATTCCCTTTCACTGCGATGTTGATGTACTTGTTGTTTCATCCTATTTTGTGCCATAAACAAGTTGTCCTTCAATAGTTTGAGAACCTCTTGTTGGTTCCCTATGTGGTCCTCCATTGCTTGAAATTTTGTAGTCTCTTTCAAGGGTGATGTGATGGATGGAGGATGATATCCATAAAGTGCCAAAAATGGGGAAATTTTTGATGAAGTATGGAAGAATGTGTCATACCACCATTCTGTTGATGAATGCAACTATATGAGACATCCTCCAGCTTACAAACCTGTGAGATGTGGAATATAGAAACTATGTGAAGTCTTACTCTTAGATTACAAACCTGAGAGAAATCCCTTAATAAAGGGTTTGTGGTTCCAACTTGGGATAGAGCTAGGAATGTAGATATGGCCTCCTCCATGATGTGAGAGAGAAAAACTCCAGATGATCATCCGGTGGAAAAGCAATCTGTTGAGTTAGGATGTGCATGTGGCCGGGCCGAGCACAAGGTTAACGTGGGAAATCCCAAAAGAGTTGGGCACATCATCATGTGAACAAGAACGAAGATGATGTGATGGCCTCCTATGAACATCAACAGAGTTGACGAGAAGACTCCAGATGATCCTCCTATTGGTGGCAGTGGGAAAGTAGATCTGTAGAGAAGACGTGCCTATGGACTAGCACAGGTGAACGTGTGAGGACCTGGATCATTTGTGTAATGCACTGAATCAGGTCCATGGCATCCCTATGGATGCGCCCCTAGTGGATGAGCACTAGTGGGTGTATTAGATCCTTTGTTATATATTGTTAAAGAGTCAGACCTACCTGTAACCCTAGTTATTATGTAAAGGGTACAGGTCGGACCTATGTTAATATGATTAATATAAAGAATATAATTAATAATGTGAATATTAATTATAATAATAAAGTATATTTGACTTAGAGAGGTCGACCCTGTTGTGCCAATAAGACGTCCTTTCTAATTGGTCAAAGTCTAATATAAGTAGGAGATGATTCTCCATTGTAGAATCATATCCTTCTCACATGTTTTGGAAATTTCAGCAAGTACTTCTCTTTGGCAAAGGTGCACACCTCTCTTGGGCACTAGTCTTCTAGGGCTTAAGCACCCTCTTGTGTGCTAAGTCATTCTTGGTGGTGAAAGGTCTTTCTCTTGAATAATATAGCAAAGGATTTGGCTGGGTTTTTCTCCCTTGTTTGAGAAGGGTTTCCTGTGATATATCTTGTGTCCTTGTGCATGGTGTTTCCTCTTGTGATCTTGGTCGCTGCAACAGTCTTGTTTATGGTTAAGACATGATGAAATTAATTGAACTACATGCTTAACCTAGATTGTGAAAAATCAACACATTCTACCAAGGGAAACAACTTGACCCATTGTGTTTGTTTACTATATGCAAAGCGACGAAGATATCCTTCTATATATTTATTCACAATCTCAATTTTCCCAGCAGATTGAGAATGGTAAGGTGAGCTGTGAGCAAATTAAGTACCCAAAAAAAAAAACAATTCAGTCCAAAAATTTCCCATGAAAATTGGGTCTCTGTCACTTACAATAATATTGGTGACTCCATGTATCTTATGAAATGTTTCCTTGAATGTTGTAGCTATTGTACTTGCTTTAAAAGGATGAGAAAGAGAGAAAAATGGGCATACGTTTTTAGTCAATCCAATACTACCATGATGACAATATTTCCTTCAGATTTGGATAAACCTGTAATAAAATCCATTGAAACTTCTTTCCAACGTTGACTTGGTATAATTAATAGTTGTAGGAGACCTAGAATCTAGATTGTCTCTCCCTTATTTTGTTGGTAGACCACACATTCATACATAAAATTTTGAACATCAATTTTAAGACCTTTCTAGAAAAAAACCTTCTTGATCATGTGGTACACTTTCAAGAACCATGAATGTCCTCCTATAGAAGAAGTGTGCAATTCCATAAGGACCTTCTGTTTGATTTGGGAATTTTTACATAAATATAGGTGATTATGATACCATAGCAAATCATTCTTCCATACAAAATTATCTAATGAACTAGGATCCTCTTGTAGTTGTTGAATGATCTTGCATACCTCTTGATCTTGCTTCCATTCTATCCTTGTTTTTTCCACCCAATTAGATTGTGGAATAAAAATATTGCATAGTGAACCTTTTGTTTCTTCTTCTTTCCTTAAAAGGGAATCTACCAAAACATTATGTTTTCCTTTTTTGTAGATAATTTCAAAGTCATAACCTAGCATCTTTGTAACCCATTTTTGTTTCTCTTTTGAAGATAATCATTGCTCTATGAAATAATTCAAACTATCATGATTTGTTTTTACTTTGAAGTGTCTTCCTATTAGGTAAGGGTGTCGTTTCTTAACTGTAGTATGACCAACATTTATTTTTCATAAGTGGGTTTGAGTAAGTTTTTTCCTTTAAGGTGGTTGCTTTCAAAGGCAAGGGGCCTTCCTTCTTGCATTAAAATTGCACCAATTCCATGGCCTGAGGAATCACATTACACAATAGATGTTTTTGTGAAGTTAGGTGTGGCTGGGACAAGAGTTGTACACATAACCTCCTTAAGTTTTTAAAAAGCTTTGGTTGTTTCTTGAGTCCAAGAAAATTCTTCTTTAATAATGTTGTTAGAGGTGCTACTATTTGACCATAGTTCTTGAAAAAATTATGGTAATAGCCTGTCAATCCTAAGAATCCTCTAAATTTCTTCAAAATTTTTGGTATCTACCATTCCCTCTTAGCTTTAATTTTGTTAGGGTACACTTTTACACCTTCATGAGATACTAGATATGACCCACATATTCCACTTCTTGAACCCCAAAGACACACTTTGAAGGCTTTGCATACATTTATTTCTCTTCCAATAGTTGCAATACTTTTTCAACATGTTGTACATGCTCTTCCCAAGATTTGTTGTATATTAGTATGTCATCAAAAAATGCTCACGCAAATTTTCTAAGTAAGGGCTTGAAAATAAAATTCATCAAGCTTTGAAATGTTGAAGGTGCATTAGTAAGTCCAAATGGCATAATAAAAAACTCATAATGAGCTTCATGTGTTCTAAAAGTTCTTTTGGGAATGTCTTCCTGCCTCATTCTAATTTGATGATATCCTGAATGAAGATCCAAATTAGTAAAGAAAATTGCTCCATGCAATTCATCTAATAATTAATCAATGATAAGAATAGGAAACTTATATTTGATGGCCATTTTGTTTAGCCATCAATAATCTAGACACATACACCATGAACTATCTTTTTTTGTAACTATCACCACCAGTGAAGAGAAATAACTTTGTCTAGGTTGAATGGTGCCAACCTCTAACATTTCTTGGATCATATGCTCAATATTACTCTTCTGTGCACATTGATACCTGTAAGGCCTAATGTTATGTGGTACACTTCCTGGTTGCAAATGAATAACATGGTCATGATCTTGAGCAGGTGGAAAAACCTTAAGCATTTCTCCAAATACCTTGGAATGATTGTTGATAACTATTTGGAGATCTAATGGAGTAGATGATAAAGATGTTTGAACATCTAGTGAACACAATAGTGCAATTACACCATGGTGTCCCTTTCTGAGTAATTTTTTCATGCTATTAGAGATTATCACCTTATAGGGTTTCCCTTGAATACATCTAAGCTCAATTTCCTTACCATCTGATGAAAATATCATGAAAAGATCTTGAAAATTAAGGGCCAATGTTCCCAATGATTGTAACCATTGGACCCCTAACACAACATCAACACCACCCATTTTAATGGCAATAATGGGACTATCCAAAGAATACTCCCCCATATTGAGCTTAATACTATGACACTTCCCAGAACAATTGATGGTACCTCCATCTGCAATCATCACTTGAACCTTTTGGTGCTGGATATACAAAATAATTGAGATCTTTTGCTCACTTGTAATTGATGAAGTTATGTGTACCACCAAAATCAATAAACATTGTTACCTTTTTATTTTTGATATATTCTTGTATCTTGAGGGTTTTTGGAGTACATATGTAGGCCAATGCATGACAAAATATAATTGGAGTAGTATCTTCTAGATCTAGATCTTGTGATGGTTCCAATTTTTTATCTTCTTCCTCTTCACATTCTATGTAGAATAATTTTTTCTCACTATATTTATGCCTCTTACTACACTTTCTGTCACAATTGAAACATAGACATTTTTCTCTTATTTAATCCATTTGCTAAGGTGTCAACCTTGTCGGTTGAGTGAGATTAGGAGAGGGAACATGATTATCTCTATAGTTGTTAGGATTCACCTTTCTAGTAGCCATATTTTTATTTTCCACTTTCTTTTCCATACTACAAGATTGCTCTAGGGATTTAGGTTTGAAGAGACACATCTCATGTTGAATGTTCTCCTTTGAAGTACCCATGAAGAGACCTAACAAATTATCTTGAGGAATATTCTTTACCTTGAAATTGAGCTTTTAGAATTGTTGAATGTTCTCTGTAATTGGACATTTTTGTCAAAGATTTATCAATTGATTAAAGAATGTATTGTTCTTAATATCCCCATAATGTGATATCAATTCCTTTGTAAAAATGGACCAAGAGACATTAACATTATTTTTTCTTTCACAAAGCCATTGATACCAAACTAATTGATCATTTGCTAAATACAAGGATGCATTAGGTACCTTTTGTAAGCTTGGCACTTGGTGTAGATCAAAGTATTTCTCCATCTGGAATATCCATGTTATAGGATCTTTACCATCAAACTTCCTCATATTGATTTTCAGAATGAAGTAGTTCCTTGGTGTTGACTTGAAGCCTTGATGACGTGGATCTTGGAGTAATGAATGATCGTGATTTTGAGATTCATAATATGTTCTCTCCAAAAGTGACAATATACTCTTCATATGTGATTGAGTCTCAACACCCTTGTTCTCCTTATTTTCATTATTTCCTTTCATTTTTATATCTCCTTTATGGAGTCTCTCATCTAGAGCATGAAAGATAATGGAATACATGAAATTTCGCAATTCATTCATGGATTTTTGTATTTCTTCTTTATTTTCATCCATCTTCTTTTTCATGTCATTCTTATTTTCATCCATCTTTTTTTCCATTCCATCCATATTCTTTTCCAATTCTTGAATTTTCCTTTGTGTGTTTACCAACTTATCACTTGTTACTGACCTATCACTCAAATTATTAAGTTGTTCCTCCAATTTGGATAACGTGTTATGTATCTCCTCATTTTCTTCATGAGTTATAGATGAGAATTCTAGAAGTTTAATGGGTGCTGAAATATTTTTTGGAGACATGTGGAATAACAATAATAATACTCCTCTATTTTCTCTTTATCACAAATTTTGAATCACCAAAAACATATCTTCCAATAAAAAGTTATGCCAATTGTAAGTTACGTACCTTTCAGACCCTTAATTTGGAGCATGTATGGATGGCTGGCCTTTGTCCTGATGTATCTCTAAACTTGGAACCCTTTTGAATCTAAAATTTTGGCCTATAGTACTCTGATATGACTTTTTAAACTCCTGAAAATTTCACAATTTGAACCTTCACTGATAAAAGGTTATAACACAAATACCAAAATGACTTGTTTAAGACTAACTTCAAGATTAGTAAAAATCCCCAACGTATACAAGATATATCTCACAAATTATAATGATTCAACTTATGCAATTTTTTTCACATGTAATTCGCCATGTCTCCTCAAGTTTCAAAAAATGTAGTAGTTTGAAACTTCACCGAAATTCATTTATAGTGAAAATAAAAATATGACTCCTTTGAGACTAATTTCAGGACTAGTCACAAACACCAACTTCATAGAAGATATATATGAAACTATAATGACCCAAAGACTGAAATATGTACTAGACATACTTTGATATGTTGTCTTAGTCTCCAAAAAAATTTACTATTTGAAACTTCTCAAAAATTATTTTATAGTGAACTCCCAAGATAACTCCTTTAAAATTGATTTCAAGATGAGTACAGAGCCCTATTTTCCATAGGCTATATCTCCTAAAGTATAATAAAATAGAAATTGAAATTTTTTCCAGACGTAATTGGATATGTCTCCTGAGGAACCTCCTAATTTCTCTAGCTGAATCATTCCATACAAAAATTATAGCTGGAATTCTAAGATGACTCGCTTGAAGCAACACAATCCTATGATCAATGCTCTTATACCAAATGTTATGATCCACCACCTTAAAAATTATAAAAATCAATGAATACAGTCCTCTTTGAGGGGGAAACCTCCCATTACAATATATCCAATTAAAAATACAATATAAGATGAGATAAGATGATCCTAAGACTAGGTATCCTTGGTATATATATAGAAGACAAAGGGTACAACTATAATGTAATGGTGCAATGAAGGGTTTTATCCTACATACAAATCTAACACTAGAAATGTAATAATTCAATATCTAGGGATTAATAAGGGGTTTTATACATAACATGAGGCTTTGTCTAGGGATTAACATGGACTAAGTCACCATGTCCATCAGTAAACCTCAGGTTAAGTTACCAACAAAGTCACAAGCGGAGTGCTACACTAACTATAAATGTCACATGGCACAATAGGGTTTATACAACCCCCAAGGTGGTCCACCTTCCTAATCTAGGTGTCCACATGTCAAGTGCTCCTTTAAGAAAAATGGTGTGTCCTCCAACAAAGGCTCCTCAACTCAAGTGTTCCTCCTCAACATATGTGCAAGGTGGCTCTAATACTCCAAAGGATCCATGCCCAACCTCCAAGTGCATAACACTCTCCTCCAAGGTGGTTACTCCACAAGTCCTAAGCACCCATCCTCCTTAATAAGTGTGCCCTTGTAGAATTTCCACATGTGTGACAACTGCCGCATCAAGAAGTGTGCACCCCTAGCACTAATCTCAAGGTAATCATACACCCACTAGGCTCTCCAATGTAAGTCAACCAAAATACAAAAATGGGTTTAGGGGACCATGGGCTCTTCACATCACATGAAGTGCTCCCCTAGCTAGGTGAAAGCACATTTGGAGCAACCAAAAGCTAACATTGATCTCTACCCTTACACAATAATGGTAGCATGCATGCTCCATGATTGTTGTGGGGTGCATTGGTTGGGAAAATATCAAACAAACCTTAAATCCTTGCACTAAAATTGGCTATGGATGCACCTAAATTCTACGATGGTGTTTTATTTCTCCTTAGATAGAAGCAAACCCACTGGAATCTTATCATATTAATGTCGACTCTCCACCAAATTGGATAGTGCCAAGTTAAGAGTTACTCCCTTTGAGATTCAAGGGAAATATGCTCATCTTATCTATGTCTTACCCAAGACAATTTCCTTCATTTTTGTTACCAAAGTCCCAATTACCAAGAGGAGATGAACAATTCTCATAGGATAGTTCCCTACCGAACTGAGTTGGGTGCTCTTCCTACTATGCATGGGAATGCCAAAGTGAATGGAGGGGGGAGGCATAAGGCTTCACTCTCTTCCCTTCCTATGTGTGGTGACAAAGTGGTATTGAGTGATGGAGCATGGCAAGTTTAAATGCTCCCCACCTTCATAACTTTTGATGTGATGAGCGTAGTTGGGATCATTAACACCTCTTAATCCTTGCTTAACTATGCTCCTCCTAGAAAAATCTTGGTTTCTTCCTTGGGCAGGGGTCATACTTTGAATTCCTAAAGTGTGGTTGCCCCCTCCCTCCCTTCCATGACTAGTGTCCCTTCCTCTTACGAAGCTCCCTCATTTTCCATGCACAATCTTACTTAGAGATGTTGGCTCCAAGGACGTGGAATTAGTATACCAATTTGAATTTATTTTTCAGTGATTTAATTCAACAAAAGGCTTTGACTAACATTGACAAGAGATGTTTCCCTTGCCAAGGAGAACCTTAATAATTAAGGAGTCACCATTAAATCTCATATGTGCTAATGTGATTTTTGTGAGAAGCTTCAAGCCTTGAAGTGTTGCTAGTGCTTCCACCTAATTGTCTATGGCAACTCCAATTCCTCATGCAAAGTATGTTTCTTTTTTTACGTTGGAATTGAAAATGATCCCCTACATGTGTGGGTGGACTCTTCATCCTTTATTTCGATATTTTATTATTGAAGAAACAAAATAATCTCTCACAAGTCCCTAAAAGCTATGCTAAAATCTACAAAACCATGCACATGCCAATTAAGAATAACACCCATATCAAACGTTGTAATGATAACTACTTAAAACTAACTTACAATGATAATTGCTTAAGAAAATGAGCCCATGCACCTCATTTTCAAACAATGATCATTGCAAATCGACATGGTGGATAATATTTGTCATTCCAAAATAGTTGTGTTTAACACCATTCTTCTTATTAGTCCCTGCCAAAGCACGACTATAACAATGAGTTTGTTATTGATTTGACATTAATTTTTTTTTTATTTTAAATTTGTATATAAAATGTAATGTTTAACTTAACAAAACAAATAAATAATTTTTGATATAATAAAAAAAATTATTTTTCTCATTTTCCATTAGATAATATATTTCATGTCTTATTGCAGTTTTCACTTATTTTAATGTTTTAAATTAATTACATATAGACAATAAAAGAAGAAAGTATGATGTACATGACTATTCCTACAACCATTGCAGAGAATCTTAAGTGATCTATCAACTAATGCTTCATTTTTTCTACTTTCCGTGCAATTATTACATAAAGAAAATTTAATATTTACAGTGTCTAATCTGCCTGACAACTTGCCTGCAACTTTTAACCATAACCTTGTATAGCTTGTGTGAATGCAATATGTACATTGGGATTTGATCTGGACGACATCGATTCCAAATGTTGTACTTTAGTCCTGTAGGCCCAGGCCAATGTAAAGTAATCCCAATAAATGTTTCCAATAAAAATTTCACATAATTATAAATTCATTACTGATTATATATATTGTTTTTTTTTTTTTTTTAAATATATATATTTTTAAGTTTCACATAATCAATTGTATTTTTTTTAATTAAATATATAATATAATTAATATTATTTATCTAAATTCTTATTGAATATGTATTTTAGAGTCTTATTGCAGGCCACCTAGAAAGGTACCCCACAAATAGTTTGGACAATTTATTTATCATGATATAGAATATGCTCCCCAGTGGAGTACATTAAAATTTAAATTAATGAAACTACATTATAATGATTTTTAAGAAAATTATTATAATTATTTAAAAATAAAAATATTAAATAGATATTTTGTATTTATTTCTTTTATTTTTAATTTCTTAAAACTATGTTTAATGAAAAGTATTATTTATTTATCAATTTTATAACAACAATATAAAAATTAAAATCATATTTTTATTTTCTTTATAAAAGTTTGATTTAATACTTTTTATATAAGTTGGTTAACATGAAATATCTAAGATAAAGATAAAGGCTACTTCTAAAGGCTTCAAACATCATAGCTAAAGAACATGTTCGAGCCAGCCTTTCCTTTTAAGATATTAATATTACTATAATTAAATTTAAATAAAATTTATAATATTGAATGAGGGTAAAATATATTTATTTATTATATTAAAATAATATTAATTTTGTGTTTTAAAAATAAAATTATATTTTTTATATTATTACTAATTTGTTTTTAATTGCATATTTTTTTTTTGCTATATAGTGTTGTACATATGTTTAACAAAATAATTATAAACAGGACTATAGCAACCAGTTTGCTATTGATTTGACATTAATTTTTCTTTTATTTTAAATTTGTATATGAAATGTAATGTTTAACTTAACAACCCTGTATCTACAATTAATGTTGCATTTTATCTCCCTTGGAAACAAGTCTCTGTTGACGCCACTTAGAGGAATATCATATTAGCAGTTGTACTTGCAGAGAAACTCGCTGCAGGAAAACCAAAGACGTTTTTAATGCTTTGTTGATTCTCGGAGCCGATTAAATAAGTTGCAGGCAAGGAAAGTTATTGCTAACGAGTTTGTGGTAGTTTAAGTTCCTTAACAATGTATTATGGCCACTTCAGTTCTCAAGGAAGAGTCCACTATAGATTAGTATTTGGAACAAGAGCTCCTAGATATTCTCCTCCAGACAACTTGAATCCACCATTAATAGCAACAACGTGAGGTAGAATTCCACAACCACACCCAATCCTGTTTTCATTCACTTGCAGTTAAGAGCCTATTGATCGAAAGAATTACTACACAATTTATCCATAGCAACGAATCAAACCATGATTCAATGTTGGATTAAAGCCATCCTTATTATTGTCTGGCTTGATTCATGCCAATAAAAACGTCCTAGAAATTCCTAGAAAAGCAAGAACTATGCTCCCTTGCAGCTCTTATTAATATCAATCTTTCATCTCTATTTCCCCTAAATATGTTTATGGTTTCTTCTATCAACAAAAGTTTTTATGGGTAATGCTATTTCAATAACATAATTTCTTTTTTTAATGGATACCGCTACTTCAATTGCATACTCAATGAAGTATAGTTTGTTTTTTCTACATTATGTATGCTGCAAACCGTAAAGTACTTCAATACAATATTTTTTTTAGCTTTCATCTTACTTTCAAATACATTTTCCTTTTATACGCTCTATTGTTGTGTTCTTTACAATTACTTTGAATGTGAGTGCTTTACAATAGCTCCAACATATCTTTCTATTTTTCTTTTTTTTCATTCTACAATTATTCTTAGATAAAATTATAGTATTTTATAATTTTTCATTAGGAATGAGATTTTGGGAATGAGATTTCAAATATTCTTAAATAAAATTATATTATTTTAGAATTTTTCTAGGAATGAGATTTTGGGAAATGAAATTTCAAATAAGGTGAAAATTTTGGGAAATGAAATTTCAAATAAGGGGAAAATTTTAAGGATGCATATTTATCTCTAAGTGTAAAAATGTTGGTGAATCTTATTAATTTTTTAAATGAAAATTATAAAATATTTGCTTATAATTTTGTTAAAATGTTAAATTTTTGAAGGATTTTATATAGTTTCTAAAAAATTTGGGCGATTTTTAAATTAAAATACTCTTATCTTATATAATTATGACAAACCATTTTAGAAAAAAAAATGAAAATTAGTTTTTTTTTTTTTGGAAAAATACACGGAAAATTAGTCATGGACAAAATTAGCCCCTAAAATTTTCCATAATTTCAATATTATCTAGACTTGGATTTGAACCTAAAGTTTGCCTTATACTCTTTACATTTTATTCTAAGATCATGAGTGGTTGCATATTTTCTGTTTAATTTTGTCCAAAATCTAGCCAAAAATTGTTGGATATGCAGATTTGAGTAGTTAATTTTATGTAATCCAAACGCTCCAGAGGTTTTTCAACAGGATGAATCCATTTCTACATTCAAAAATACAATTTAAACAACATAAAATAGTGATTTCATACATATTTATGTTGCTGAATTCCAACAAAAAAAAATCAAAACATAAAACAGTTAAATAATACCCCTAGCGGAAATTCTCAAATGCATCTATGTTGACCAATGCCCGATACAAAGTCCGGTAACTGATCTTTAATATTGACTATTAATAGTACATTCATGTTGATGGTGGATGCTCAAAACCCTACTTTCAGACCCAGTCGAGTAGTGGATCGAACAACAAATATCGAAAGAGCGAGAAAAATGTCTCGTGTGCATCTTCAACGAGTAGAAAAGCAGAGTTGCTTGTCATGAACAATTCACACCTTTACCATTCAAAGGTGTTCTACTTTGTATTTTCTAATTTTCATCTTCTTAAAGACGTGGAGATTTGTACAAGTAGGGTTATGGTGTAAACACAACAACTCTCAGAAGCGTTCTACTCAATGGAGGTCAAGCATACATGGCCTATTTCGAAATGAGATGTGTGGAGTTCCTCTGTATTGCAATAAAGAACTGTAATCGAGATGAGTGGAGGGTCCTCTGTATTGCCATGAAGGCACTTCATTCGTCGTGGATGCATGCAAGATTCTGTATATTGTCATCATGGCATTTCAACTGTCATCACAGTTATGATTTTTTGCCCTTCAAACTATGACCTCCTGGTGGACGATGGCCACTGGTGCAATTGCCCCTCACAACCATTTCATATTCCCCATTTTTGCCTTTGAGAAGCTTGTCTGGAAAATCAAAACTATGATCATCTAGTATAGGAGGTAGAAACAAATTAGTTAGGGTTTTGTTGTTGTATAGGAGGTAGAGTCAAATTGGACATGATTGAATAATATAACTTAGAATAGTTTTATTATTCAATCAACATTCTTAGATATAAATATTTTAAGCTTTAGTTTAAGATAGACACATTATTTTAGTCACACTAACAACTTGTTAAGAGAATATCTCAACCACACACCAAACTAGGAGTTAATTAGTTGAAGATGATCTCTCATGTCCAACTAGATTTAATAACCTCCTAGATCTTAGAAGCAAATCACCACTCCCATAAAAACAAACTCTAGCTTACAACAACCAATACATTTAAAAATCACAGCCTTATAGTATAATGAGGAATCATACATTAATCAATAAAACAAGTACTCTATCATTCAACAAAATATGTTTGTGTGTATATTGTAAAATGAAATTTAGAATATTTTCATGGCTAGGCTTTTTATGTATGGAGTGTTTATTATTTTGTAATTAAAAACTGTGATTTGCATTGATAATTCAAGATATTGATACATAATTGGAGAAGATAGGCTCTTTACTCTTGGGAGTTCAAATATGGTTTTATATGTACACCATTTATCTTCTAACCATGTTGTTAATTTGCGACTTCATTCCAAATGGAAGCTTGGCAATTACATTGCATGGTAGATCTTCTTTTAGTGATTCATTTTTAGGTTTGCTTGATTTAATGATGGATTTCATTTTCTTGACCTTGATTGCTCAAAGAATACTATTTGGAAGGTATAATATTAATAATTGTAAGGTTGATGGCTTGAATGAGAAGAAGAATCAAAATGTGGTTTTCAACATTGCTAATTAGATTTATTTGATTTATTGTTTTCTATCAATCCCAAGTGTTGCTTGGGAAATATTTTGTGACCTACTTTGTTAATAGCTTTGAGGTAGGAAGGCTTAATTTCAAGTTTATAATAATTGGTTGTTGCATCTAGATGTGCTCTACAATCCCAAGTGTTGCTTGAAAAATATTTTGTGATCTACTTTATTAATAGCTTTGAGGTAGGAAGACTTAATTTCAAGTTTAAAATAATTGGTTGTTGCATCTAGATATGCTCTACAATCAAACATGACATAGATATTGTGAGACAAATATCAATTTATTTTTTTTAAAATAACCAAAAGAGAAAACAATATTACATGTACACCATATACAACAAAAATATAAAATAATCAATAGATATATATATAATGAACTATACCTAACCAATTTGGAAATCATCAAACAACTTCACTTCTCTTTGGTTAGCTATTTTTAAGCAATAAACTGAGCTACAATGAGCAAATTGGACAACAAATAAATTCTCTCTAAATGGGATAAAAAATGCCATGTTTGCACCTTGAATCGATCAACAAGAAATAGGTTGGATTTATGTCCTATCAGGTTCAACACATGCTCGACACATCAATCATAGATAACATGTATTTTTTGAGCCATTTTTTATTTTTTTCTTCCTTTGTCTTACAGAAGGCACTCTTCTCAATGACCAATATTATGAAAATTTCATGCAATTTCACAAGCCATAGAACAAGATACAGACTCATGAATTGACAATTTGTAGTGCAAATCTATCTTGAGGTACATCATTCTGAAAATTTACAAGAAAATTTCTTTGCCAATTTTTTTTTTTTTTTGGCAAAACTATAATTTTGCCAAGTCTTCCATTCGGTGAAAATAGAACACTAAAAATTGAAGAGCATCGAATTAAGAGGTCAGATTCTAGTCCAAATGTATCGTCTTGCTTTAAATATCATCTACAATGTAAATATGATCTACAATGGAGTTACAATGGAGTGGGCTAATTAGGGTGCAATTTTTTCTTTCTAATTATTTTTCAGGCAGTTTTTTGGGCGACTTTTTGGGCGATCGCTTTTAAATTTTCGATCAATCCAAAATTCTGATAGATTTTTTAAGCATTTGAGTTGGTTTAAAATAGACAAAACCCCTAATTAAAATTCTGAAATGCATGAAACTTTTAATTCATACAAAACTTACACCACCCCTAAAAATTTAGCCGAATTCAGATCCGTTTTCTTGTTGATTATTCTTCAAATCTGACTGAGGGCCGAAACATAGGGGCTTCTTCTCCACTGTATTTCATATCTGACCGAGGGCCGAAACATATGGGCTTCTTCTCCACTGCATTTCAGATCCGACCGAGGGCCGAAACATATGGGCTTCTTCTCCACTGCATTTGAGGAGGGATCAAAATCTGGAGCCGTCGAGTCTTTATCAGATTTAGGCAGGGCTGAAGTATGGTGTCAGACATTTATATTCTCTGCAGCTTGGGAGGTATGGAGCATTTGAGAAGGGATCAAAATATGGAGCCGTCGAGTCTTTATCAGATTCAGGCAGGGCTGAAGTATGGTGTCAGACATTTATATTCTCTGCAGCTTGGGAGGTATGGAGGATCCTCCGTTAGTTCTCCAGTCTCTTTGCCATGTGGCCTCCCTGGAGGGTCTATTTATTCTTGTTAAGTCATGAGCGGAACTTCTTCCATCTGGAAGCCTGGTAGTACACTCTTGGGACCTCCAAAGGGCGAGCAATATCCAGCCTGCTGTATAGTCTTTAAGACTCTGCAGAGATCGGATGACCGTGCAACACGTTCGTGCGCTTCATACCTCCATTCATCCGCATACATGCTTGGCATACCATCGGCATACACGCTCGCCCATCAACGCCGCGCTGCCATGGCTACACATCAATGATCAACTCCACGTCAGCAGTCGATCCAGCCTGCCCTTTCCCGGAGCGCCGTTTCCGTTTTCCATTTGCGAGCAGCGTTTTCGATGTGATCCGCATTCCGCATCTGAATGTACTCTGAGATTTCGTATGCCGATCGAGGCGCGGCTCGCCATATCCAGCGTTTATAACCGGTTTTAATTATCCAGCTACCCATCAGATTGCCTTCTAGATGCACTGTTGAATCGAAATTTTAATCAAATTGATTGATTATTCACGGCGGATTCTTCACTGGTCTCTGCAACGACCACTGGTCTCTGGAAATGCTTTTGGAATCACTCCCCCTCTACATCGGGTGGGGGCTTGATCGTCTGTTCATGCACACGCCAGTTTTCATCTATCATTGCATTATTCTTTGATTATTTAGCTGGCAAAATAATATGAAATCTACTTTAAGCGAGTTGTTGTTATCTGTGCTTCGGCCATTTTTTAAGCGAGTTGTTGTTATCTGTGCTTCGACCATTTTCCTTGCAGGATCTGTTTGGCTTGCGTCGGAGATTGTGAACGTTTTGAGTCGTTTCCTCCTGGACATATATATTCCAGCAAACAAGGTAACCTGTTATATTACATTGAAGTCCTTACAGTCTTTGATCATGAGTATGATTCTACATCCGATTAATAGACTAGCCATAAAAGAATAAGAAATCAATAGGTAACCTAAAACCACTGTATAGATTCCAATTTAACCTCTTGACTGAGAAAACAACAATGTCCAAAACCCTGACATATATATGTGCGACACATAAATTCACAGTAGAAAATCAACCAAGTATGAGTATTAGGTGGTTCAAGAAATAATGAAATCGTCATCATTTACAAACTCTCGTAATATTTCCATTTGACCAACATCAAATAGCCAGTCCCCAAGTAATTTAACAGTTATACAATCTGGAGCACAGCCCTGTTTCTTCATTTGATCCATTATCAGGTAAGCATTTTCCAATCCATTTATTTTGCGAAGACCACCGAGTACTTTGTTGTATGTAACAACATCTGGAACCAAACCCTTTGCTATCATGTCATCAAGCATTGAAATTGCAATGCCAACATTATTTTCCTTGCAAAAAGAGTCAATCAAGATAGTGTAGGTTACAACATCTGGAGGAACGCCCAACAGTTTTCATATTTTATCTTTTAATTATTAAATGTAGAAAATCTTCATACCCACTCTTTTAATTAATATATATATTTTATTCCTACCTCCTTTAAATTAAATTTAATAATGTTTTTATATATTTTATATTAACTTTTCATTTATATATTTTTCATTTTTATTATCTTACTTTTCAAATTTTAACGATATAATTTGATGGGTATTAACAAAAATAGTAATTGTTCATTAATAATAACAATAAGAGCACATGGATCGACTTATGCAATAAGATCACATAAGATCACATAATTTTTTTTATTGATAAAATTATATTAATATTAACATAAATATTATATTAAATTAACTTATGTTAATGCTATATTATAAAGTAAAAAATAAATATTATTATTTTTTTAATAATATTATTATTATTTTTAATAATATTATTATTTCTATTTAAACATAATTGATATATTAATTAACTATTAAAACTAAAACAATGAATGTGCTCTTTATGTAACAATAATACTATTTTTTATGGTTTTTTTTAACTCATGTATGGATGATTATCTATATTTTATTTTACTTTTTAATAATTCATTATTTTAATAAAATAAAAATATTTTTTGATAAATTATTAATGAATGGAATGTGCTCTTTATGTAATAATAATATTATTTTTTATGGGTTTTTTTTAACTCATGAATGGATGATTATCTATATTTTATTTTAGTTTTTAATAATTTATTATTTTAATAAAATAAAAATATTTTTTGATAAATTATTAATGAATTGAAGTCTATTTACTTCGAAAATGTTTATTTAAAAAATAATAATTTAACATGGTACTTCCGTTTATATATAATTTTATTCATAAATTATTAAAAAAATATAAACATTATTAAAACTTTCATTATAAATAAAATATTATTTATAAATAATAATAAGAAGTTTATACATAAATCTTAAATAATAATTAAGTTTAATTAATTATTACATTTAAATAATAAATAATAGTAAATAGATTTGAATTCGAATAAGGATTAAAAAAAAGGAAAACAAATAGTTCATTAGATGAAAACATATTTGGATTGTTGGCTTTGATCCTTTGGATTTCGTCTCATTATAAAGACCAAAAAATAAACAAAGTAATGGTTATTTGGTAAAATCGATTGCAAAAAGGACAGATTTTGCACACAGTTTCAGAAATCAATTTTGTCGCATATTGTTTTGTCTTGTCAAGTTCTATGTTCAGTGCACTTTTGAGTTTAATTTTTTTTATGAATAGGGTGCTTGTCGTCTCAAATCCACGCGATTTTAATAGATAAATTGCTCGCATTTGTTTTTCAGCAGATTTCCTTCTCGTTACGTTAGCTTGAGGTAATTTCGCAGACCTGGTTGTTTAGAATTGTTCAAAATAGTTGCAATACATTTTGCTACAAATTGTTCCAAATTGTCCAATTCTAACTTTAGTAAGTTTTGTCTAAATTGTTTATAGTCTTAAATCAGTGCGGTTGTACGAGACAAACTGCTCGGGTTTGCTTTTCAACAAATTTCCTGCAATTTCAGTTTAATTCATGGTAATTTCTTGGTCGTAGCATTGTTTTTCTTGTAACTTTGTTCTTTGACGATCTTTTCTCATGATTTAAAAAAAAAGCAATGAAATTAAAACACGGTCTACCTTTTATCCACATATATTATCTAATTCATTCATATAATTCATATAAAAATAATTCTTAATTTATATATAAAGTTTAATATTTTATTAAACATTTTACGTTAATCCATAAT
>JASDQU010509732.1:76967-92733 GCA_032191745.1 Picea mariana
CGGCTCCGATCTTGGCGCCTTCCCCAATTTTGACGTTCCCCAAAATCGTAGCCCCTGCGCCGATGAGAACACCGTTGCCAATCTTAGGATGACGGTCGCCCCCTTGCTTCCCTGTGCCTCCAAGAGTAACGTGGTGAAGGATCGAAACGTTGTCGCCGATGCTTGCCGTCTCACCAATGACAACCCCGGTACCGTGGTCAAAGAGGACCCCTTCCCTATTTTGGCCGCGGGATGGATGTCCATGGCGAACACCTCGGAGATCCTGCTCTGGATCGCTAGGGCCAACGGGATTCGACCCTGAGACCACAGCCTGTGCGCCACTCGCTGCTACTGGTAGGCTAGGAAACCCTTGAAATTGAGCATACAGTGGCAATAGGAGTCGCAGGCGGGATCTTTTTCTCTCACAGTCCTCATGTCAGTTTGAATCGCGTCGCGGATTTCAGGGTCCTCCATGAAGACGTCCACGACCAGATTGTAGAGGAGCGTGTTGGAAAGGGTGGGGCTCGACAGCTTGTTGCCCAGGTGAAATAACAACAACTCGCTTAAAGTAGATTTCATATTATTTCACCAGCTAAATAATCAAAGAATAATGCAATGATAGATGAAAACTGGCGTGTGCATGAACAGACGATCAAGCCCCCACCTCGATGTAGAGGGGAGTGATTCCAAAAGCATTTCCAGAGACCAGTGGTCGTTGCAGAGACCAGTGAAGAATCCGTCGTGAAGAATCAGCTAATTTGATTAAAATTTCGATTCAACAGTGCATCTAGAAGGCAATCTGATGGGTAGCTGGATAATTAAAACCAGTTATAAAAGCTGGATATGGCGCATACGAAATCTCATAGTACATTCAGACGAGGAATGCGGATCACATCGAAAACGCTGCTCGCAAACGAAAAACGGAAACGACGCTCCGGGAAAGGGCAGGCTGGATCGACTGCTGACGTGGAGTTGATCGTTGATGTGTAGCCATGGCAGTGCGGCGTTGATGGGCGAGCGTGTATGCCGATGGTATGCCGAGCATGTATGCCGATGGATGGAGGTATGAAGCGCACAAACATGTTGCACAGTCATCCGGTCTCTGCAGAGTCTTAAAGACTCTGCAGCAGGCTGGATATTGCTCGCCCCTCCAAAGGGTCACCACTTGGCGGCGGAGATAACATCATACCCAGATGATGTCACAATAATGTAATCAAAGAGCTCAAAGCGGAGTTCAAAAATTAAATATGGTTACATTAATGTGAAAATTGTAAACTTGTAAACATGAGAGTTGTGTATTTTGGCGTCAATTTAAATTCTCACATAAATTAAAGTATTTTTAGATCTTGGGAAAAATGATACTTTTTTTCTTAAGAAGAAAACTAGGGTTTTTAAGTCTTGTGACAAAACTTGGCCAAGTTATAGAGGACTTCTAAGTCCAACTTTACTTTTCATGGAAACGAGATGAATTGATTTGCTAGAAATTCATACTTACAATTCATACTTGCTTCAGACAATTTCAACTCAGTAGGAACAAGTTTGGTGCTCAAGTAATTGAGGGTCTCAAAATATGGCTTTTGTGTTGGCCCATAGTTTTTGACAGTTTGCAAGGTTTACTTGTGAACTAGATGAGAAAATCAACAAGTACCTTTATAAATTTTTATACCAAAACATGAAAATATTTATTATTCTACTTAGTGATTTTTGTTGAGTCGAATTTCAACTTTCAATTTTGTAACTATAGTTTCTACCTATTTCGATTCACTCTAAGAAAATCTATATATATATTTTTTCAGGTGTATGGAAAAAAAATAGATTTATAGTAGAGAAACCACAAGGTGTATGGAAATAATCTTTGTAGTAGGGGAAAATGTCTCGAAATAAACAATGCCCTGGACCTAAGAGAAACACTTCATTATCAATCATGTCTTATGCTTCTCAACACATCTATTAGTTAAAAATCTAGTTTAATATATCCATTTGCATCCAACAAGATTATTCCCTTAAAGGAAGAGGAACTAAATCCCATGTGTTGTTCTTAATAAGTCTTGTCATTACATCCCATCAAACTTGTTGTCCATGGGTCTCCTTGTAAGATTGAGGATTAAAAGTCTCCATAACCTTTTGCATAGGAGAAGAATACATTGACAAACTTGCTATGGATTTTTATTCCTTACAAATATTATATTTGGCACTTTCAAATGTATTTAAACAAGGAAAATGTTGGAAACACCATTTGTAGGAGAATAATCAAAAGAATAAAGGAGGAGAACACTTTTTTTCTTTAATTTGAACACCCTACAAAGGAAGACATCTTTAGATATGTAATCATATAGCTCGAAATATTTAACCTCTTCTCTATAACCTAGAAATATACACTTATGAATTTTGGGGTCCAAGTTCATCCTCTTTTGCTCTAGAATGTGGGCCTTAGCATCACATCCAAATACCTTAGAATGAGCAAGCAACTGAAGGTTTGTGACCCCTCTGTGGCTCTAAAGAAGTAATCTCCATCGAGTCTCTAGTGAGTATCATGTTAAAAACATAACAATCACAACACATACCTTCATCCTAAAATGCAAAGTCCAAATCTATAACATGCAACATTCTTGTGGCCATCTCCACAAGAACAATATTTTTCATTTCAACAACTCTATACTATTGTAAATAACAAGTATACTATTGTAAATAACAAGTAAATGTATGCTAGAAAGTAATACCATGTCATGTTGGATGCACAAAGACCAAAAACATTATCCACCGTTTTAATGTTATTATATGATCTCAAAATTTTAATAGGTTTACTAGATTAATTTCTTATATCTAAATGAAATTTAGATAAAGCAAACCCTCACAAACACAACTTTTATAAAAAACAACATTACAACCAATAAATCATGTTTAGTGTAGAAATTAAATGCATACTTTCATAATCCAAATTGCCAATTACATCACATATTTACTTCGAAGATTAGTAAATATATCATATATATCAAATTGGTTTATTCCATCACATACATACCATTAAGATTAGTAAATAGATCATATGTATTAAATTGTGATTAAAGGGGAATGAACTTATAAATTTAGTAAAGTTAAAGAAATTTGTCTAAAAGCATGATTTGATTCGAATTGTCCAAAGATTAGTAAATATATCATATATATCAAATTGGTTTATTCCATCACATAAATATCATTAAGATTAGTAAATAAATCATATGTATTAAACTGTGTTTAAAGGGGAACAAACTTGTAAAGTTAGTAAAGTTAAAGAAATTTTCCTAAAAGCATTATTTGATTGGAATTGTCCGATCAAACATGTAGTAGTTAAGCGAGGAAAAAAAATTGCTTACATCCCTTATCAAGCCAACTCTCACATCAAAACACATATCTCAACCTCCCACCACCCATGCAACCTGTCTAAATTTTCACGGAACAACACCAAATGTTTCAATACTTCCAGTAGAGAAGTACACTTGGTAACGGGCAGACAAAATACAAAAATGGAATAAAAACGCAGTCTGCAGGCAACAAAGCTCTTGGAGAATCGATATCTCTATTGAGACTACATTTTTTTTCTTGTTATCTCTCCTCCAATTTCAAGCTCATGTTCCATCTCCATGAATTTCCATTGTTCTTGGTTGATGGATTCCCGGTATTCTCTTCAGAGAACTGTCAATCAATGATATATCCAGGTCGAGATGGTGGAGGATGAGTATCTATAACAATCAATCAGTGATATATCTAGGCCGAGATGGTGGAGGATGAGTATCTATAACAGTCAATCGGTGATATATCCAAGCCAAGACGGTGGAGGATGAGTTTCTATAATAGTCAATCGGTGATATATCCAGGCCGAGATGGTGGAGGATGAGTTTCTATAACACCTGATAGCATGGAAACCAATTGAGTCATGGAAGGTCATTGTGAGGGAGATGCTTGTGTACACAAAAGAGCCATGCAAATAACCCTCAACACTTCTTCTTCATAGTAGCCCGAAAGCATGTCAGTGTCCACCAAATATGGTAGTATGTTTTCCTCATACAAATGCCAAGTCTGCAGTTCAATGACGACGACAGATATTAGACATAGCGTTTGAGGGAAATATTGCAGAGACGATTCTTCCCAACATCTGCAATGACTTTTGTTCATGGTCAAATCATTTCAAATATTTCTTTGATAAAATAAGTACAAGCAAATCACGTATGTTTGAGATTTCACAAGAATTTTGTACCTAATCCATAAGATAGACCATATCATCTAGCAAAATCCCATCTTCATGTCTTTTGTTGCTAACAACTTCGAAAGCAACTACTCCAAAGCTGAAAATGTCCACTTTCTCTGAAAGGCGACCACACAAAACATACTTTGGAGCTAGGTACCCACCAAAAATTACAAATTTGATTTCTTGTTATGCATACATGAGCCTAATATTGGTGTTAATGTAAGTTAAATGTCTTCCATTTTCATTAGATGACTCCAAAATTGACTGAAAATTTATAAATCATCTTGTAAAAATTGTGGAGCATATTGAGCTATGCTAGCAACATCTTATTCCTTTCTCATTCTATTTAAAGTCCCACATTAACTAAGACAAAAAAACAGAGCTTAAAATCTGATGCTGACTAAACATTTTTCATTTAGAGCATGAGAAAATTTATGCGGGCTTCATAGTCTTCTTAAGAAGCTTCACAGTCTTCTTGATAGGCTTCTTTGTAGGGACCTTCTTGACTCCCTCTACCAGCTTGAAAGAAGCCTTCACCTTAGTAAGCTTGCTAGCCAAAACAAGTTTCTTGATTTGCACAACGAGCATCTTCTTGTAGTTAGGGGGCAGAACCGCCTTGTGCTTCTCCTCCATGTATTTAGCGATGGCCCTGGGATTTGAACCTCCCTTCTCCTGCAGGATGGCCTTGGGACTTGAACCTCGCTTCTCCTTCAGGGAAAATATCACCTCTTTGAAAAAATCCATAATCAACAAGTTATATAACAAGATCTGTCATAACAAGTCATGCTCCAATAGATTCGAAGACTGAAAGCAGGGCTCGACGGAGAGGCCTAACGGGGCCTATAGCAGCATGCAAGCCAAGCCATAATATGTGGCGCCACACAATCTTCCCGTCGCTTCCCGCATGAAATTTGTTGCCCCCGACCACCATCTTCACAGACCACATGTCCAACATCATCTGCCACAACACAAAACACCCCGATTATGCGGCCTTGAACGAAGAATTCCTCTTCGTCACTTTGCTCGCGGTTTCGCATTTCGTGGCAACCATTCTTACTCTCCCCATAACATACAAACTCTTTATCACGTTTTGCAGCTTTGCGCAACTCGTCGCGGCAATATATTGGTGAATGATGTACTGAGCGGAGGACGATTCCTACATAGTCATTTCATTAAATGTTTTCTTATGTTAGAGTTATATAAATACAAGTGTTTATATTATAATAATAATACTTTAAAAGGTTAGCTTAGCCTAATATCACTTATGTTGTTGGGTATTTAGATAGTTTGATTTAAATTTTTTGATTATAACTTTTTTCTCATAGATATATATTAATATATCTTTAATAAAAAATGACTGTAAATCTTTATCATCCTAATTTTTGGCATCTCAAAATTAATCAAAAAAAAATTATATTCTTGTCGTATTACTCTATTAATATTCCAATTACATTTTAACACTAATGAACTATTTAAAATGATTGTTAGTTTATTTAATATTTTAAAATCATTTATGGATAATGGAAGCTACTTTCAACCTAAAAAGCAAGTACCAACAATATTTTGGGTACATCTGATTGATCATCTTGTCGGTGAGTAGTCCCGTTTTTTTCTTTGGATACATCTTTCTATGCGTCTGCATGATGGATCATGCCGGTAGAATTGTTTTCTATATGCATTGTATTGTTGTGCATAGGTGAAAGCTACCATTTTTCTTGCATCAAGCTTTGTTGAAGCTCTAGATAGGAGGCCATCCTACCACCGGGGGTTCTCTGCAATTGTAGAAACACCAAATGCACTCATGAGAAATGAGTTCGAACTAAAATCTTAAAAATGGGAAAAAAATGAATGAAGTTATGTTGTACAGACCTAGAGGGGGTTCCACTTTGGTTCCTTGGATCTACTCAGCGAAGTGGTTGTAACATTATTCATGGTGGAAGTTTCATTTCATCTGAATGTGGAACCCACTTCCTGCTTTGTAGACGACAAAGCGAGGTCTGGGGGGTGTTTGACAACATTAGATCTCGCAGACACAGATGGATTGCGTTGTCTTTCTCTTGAAAACGGTAGGAAGGCTCCTCCAATTCTCTGCTTAGAATCAGAAAACAGGTTTGGATTTGTGGGGAAAAGTTGTTCTTGGTCAGAGCTGAGTTGAGAATCATGCTGCTTCAATGGATCTTTCAGTGAAGATGACTTCTGCTAGAGGAAAAAGAAAACAGAAAATATTCAATACATGAGATCGATCCCAATAACAGATCAAAAGCATGGAAATCACGAGCTGGGTAAGGATGAACTCTATCGTCAACCTCTCTTTTGTATTTTAAGATCACAAGCACAGACATTGCAAGGTGGATAAGGATGAACGGTAATATATCGCCTTGCCTCTTTTTTTCATTCTAGAGTCTCAGAATTTTGACTCCAAAGCTGAGTAGAAACCATCAAGTTTGGCTTCTCACCATTGGCGAATTTCGTTCTCTTCGAATCATTTTGGTTATTTTCTTGCGATACATCGCCTGATTCATCACATATTTTCTTTATAGGAATGAATTCCTCCAGTACTGGCCCGTTGTATTTCTCTTCCTCAAATTGAAAACCAGCTTGTTGCATCGGTCTGTGTGCTTGCACAGATGGTTGGCAATCTGCTAACCGTTCCTTGGAAGCAACAATTGCTGAAAATCAATGCATGGTTTGGAGTCAGTCCTAATTTGTGTTTCAGGTTGAATTCGGTTCTGTCAATTCAAAAACGGGGACAAAATAAAGGAAATGCTTACCATCATTGAGGAGATGCATGCAATAAGGAAGTTCTCTCTTGAAAGATTCAATTTTCCTCCTTTCATCTTCCATTCCTTTGAGATATTCATCAAGCCTTCTCATTCATTCAAACTGATCGCTCGCAAGATTGATTGCTTTCAACACACTCGGGTATGATTTTTCATAGAGTTTCCATTCCAATGTCAACTCTGCTGGCGATCCCATCGTCATACACAGATCTGTCTGTTGAAACACAGACAAACGAACTCATCAGAAGTTGGCAGAATACATTGTATAGAAAGAAACCCACACCATGAATCCCCCATTACAGTTTGTTCGAGCAAATGGGTTTTCAGAAGACAATCAATGCAAGGAACCCCTTACATCAAAACTCTAGTGCAGCCTCCCTAGGCAAATGGGAGGAGACCGTAGAATCAAAATGGTAATCTAGCCTATCTGACAGTAAAAAAATTACATAAAGAGAACCCAAATGCTACATAGTGAATTACAGATTCTGGGGACCAATACATTTAAATGCCTTCTTCAAAACCACGAATTTTAATTCTAGTTTACTACCAACCTCTGGCTTCGGTAAGGCGATCTGATCCACCATCGCCTCCACTGCTACAGGGAACTGCGAGTGCCTTCTGAGATCCGAGAGAAGAAGCTGGGGCACAACCTGGAACAAGAAGAAAATGCCAGTTAAGCAGACAATATTAAAAAATAGGATCAGAGTCGGTTGCAGTGTGGATTCGGTGACCTGCCAAAAAGATTGGATAAAGACAAACCATGATGACGACCACCTGTTAGTGTTTGATTGATTCCACGTGTTAGTGTTTGATTGATCGACGAAAATTGGATGAAAACCTCTCCTATAGAACGCCTTCGACGTAATTAAAACTAGAGGTAAGCCCATAAAACTTGTCCTTGGAGACAATATTCCTATTGACAAGGTGGTGGAAATGGTAGACTTGGTGGGAGTTGGTTGGGTGCGGGGTCGAAGGTTTAATGTGAAGTCACTTCGATCATGGGAAGAAACCATGTGGTATGGGAAGTTGGGATATATACCTTCTATTATGACTTTGGCCCGTGGTTGGTTTGCCTTTGTTTTCCAGAAGCATGAGGACGCTCTTTGGGCCCTCAACGGAGTCTGGATTCTTGACTCCTCTTCATGGTTTCTGAAGATGTGGACCCCTTTTTTTATGATGCAAGTAGGGAAAGGTTTGACCTGGCTCCTGTCCAGGTGAGATTTTCGGGTCTTCTCTTGGATTACTATTGCTTATTGGATATTTTTAGGTCTATTGGGAATTCTTTAGGTGATTTTATGGATGGTCACTTGCTACCTCACCTCTAGGGAGATGTCTATGGCTAGGATTTTGGTCTAGTTGGATGTTCAAAAAGGATTTGTTGAAGACTTGGAGATTGTATGGGGGTCCCACTCCATACACAATGGTTGGATTATGAGGGGGTGCACTTTATGTGTCGACACTGTCACTGCTATGGTCATATTGCGATTTTCTGTACTTTACCTTTCCATCAAAATCTAGGAAAGGAGATACCTAGACTTGGGGAAAAACAAAACGCCACTTTGGAGACAAATGTAGATGGTACTTTATAGGTGGGGGACACCTTGTTAGAGAAACTTAAAAGCCTGGCAACAACATAGGCTTCTGGAATTGAGGAAGTTTCAGAATATCTACAAAAATCCATTGTTCCCTTTGGGTTGAAGATGGAACTAAACATGAGTCTTGTCGGGTCTATTGAGGAAGCGGTGGGGTCGACGTCAGAGACATTCCAAAATCCTGCTTTTCTGAACAACTTAAGGTTAAATGGTGCATCCATTTTATCATTTCCCTCTTTCAATTTTTTAGTATCCCCGTTACCCTTCTTGGGGTGTTTATACAGTTCTCTCGAGTTAAGGGTCGTACCGAGCGGGACGGCACACCCCCCATCCCTTAAAAAATTGTCCCTTCAAAACCCTTCTATCGAAGTCTCTAAAAGCGTGGTTTTTACCACGTCTCAGATTTATTGCTCACTCAGAGTTCTGAGTCCTCTAGGGACTCAAAGGAAGTTGCTATTCACTATAACATGTGCTCACTGGGGATAGGTGTTGAGTTGTATCTTCGTAAGGGGGGTGGGGGGTTGGGTACTTTTCCTTCTAGCTCCAAGAGAGGCAATGGGAGGGGAAGACGTTCTTTTCTTTCTATGGCCTAGGAAATAGCCAAAGTGGAGTTGGAGACAAGTTGAAAAGTTCCCATTGAAGGGGCACTTAGAGCAACGAGGGTCCATTTAAGGGTTCCTTAATGAATATTATCTCCTTTAATTACAGAGCCCTGACAAGCCCATCAAAAAAGTCCGCCTCTGATTTTTTTGCAGCAGACAATGGGGGTTGGGGAAGTTGATCCAAATTTATAAATGGAACAAAATGAAATACATAGTTATAACAAAAACATAGAGATACAATGAAACTTGACTTCTATTAATAAATTAAATGTGTTGAACTGTAAAACTACATAATGAAACAAACTCGCTCGAATGGTGGTATCTTAGCTCTGAGAAGAGTTGTGACGACTACGTGCATTTTCCAAGGCACATTACAATGATCCTGAAAGGACTTTTTATCATAAAGAAGCAATGAGGAAACCCTAAACATCCAAAAACCTAACCCTAGGAGATGAAACGCCAAAAGGCTTGTGGACCCCGATGGGGTTAGTTGGTATGCCAACTTCCCGAGGTCGTAAATTTTTCATACGATCTCCATTTAGTGTGCTCAATAACTAGTTGGAAAGGTCTAGCCGAGAAGTACACATTTCGATTAGTCAAACAATGCATTTGGGCGTTGTCGTGCCCAAAAAACGTTGTTTAGGGCCTCAAAATGGCCTCGAAAGTTAAGGACCTAAAAAAGTGTAAAACAAATGCCAAAATGAAACACTGTTCTTTGAGCCAGTGGAATAGGTGGGCGGCCACCGATATCCACCTAGATCAATTCTCCCCCCTTAGGAAGCAATGGTATCCATTACGTTGAGTGCCTCCATCAAACGGGGAAGCTTTTGCTGAACTTGGCCCCAGGTGAGCCACTTTCTTTGGTGTAGGAGATGCCTTTCAATGACAACCCAATAAAGATAGATCCTTTGTTGGCGAGTGCCATTAACTTGTGTGTCCATGACTTGATCATTGGTTTCTTGTTCCATACAGTCAGGGTTGAGCTCTGTCGGTGTCAACTGCTATACTATCTTTGATGAGTCTAATAAGGGTGGAAAGTATGGACGAAGGAGGTCCACATTGAACACTAGGTGCAAGCCAAGGAAGGGGGGAATACTTAGCTCAAAAGAATTATCACCCACGTCAATTACATATCTATCAATTTTCCTTTTACATAAAAATATGAATATATGACTTATGCATCCAAACTTAGACTATAAGCCCCCCCAAGATTCAGATCAATCCTCCCCTCTTAGAAAATTATGGTCCCTATCATTTCACCCATGCTAAAAAAAGAGACCCCGTTATGTTCATGGTACCATCATGATTACGATGTGTCGAGTGCTAATGAGGAGAAGAGTTTTGCGTGGTTAACCCACAACCGCATGTTTGTGGATGACACATAACCAGGTTGGCAATGACAAACTTGTTAATTCTGATTACAATTTATGGGGTATTTTACACGGGTAAAAAAATTACAATAAGACTTAATAAATCCCCCCAAAAAAATTGGAATGAAAAAGCCCTATTTTCATGGCGGCGGACCTTTCACTGCAATTTTGTTCATATCTTTTGATGTAGGTGATGAAATCAAATTCTGTCGAAGACCCATTTGAGGTATCAAAGACAGATTTCCATTGATATAAGATGCTTGCTCTATTGTATCCTAAGGATTTATATGTTGTATCATGCAGCATGAGAAAACTCTACTTGAAACTCAAGGGACGCGCGACCGCACTGCTTTACATACATTTGGTGCTTAAATCAATCATATATCACAAACTGGAAGCAGAATAAAATTCTGTAAAACACCCATTCGAGCTAATAGAGAATCCTTTAAAATGAGGTATAGTTTTCCCTCTGAAATTATCTGTAGTGGTCGTAGAACCTGCATAAATATTGCAGAGGATAGATGCCATGTATCCCACTCTGATAACATTGATCCAGATTTATAAATGGAATGAAATGAAATACAAAGTTATAACAAAAAACATAGAGATACAATGAAACTTGAATTCTATTAATAAATGAAATGTGATGAACTGTAAAAATGCAGAATGAAACAAAATCGCTCGAGTGAAAGTAGCTTATCTCTAAGAAGAGATGTGACGGCTACATGCATTCGCCAAGGCAAATTACAATGAGGTCGAAAGGCCTTTTCATCATAAAGAAGCAATGAGAAAACCCTAAACATCCAAAAACCTAATCCTAGAAGATGAAACGCCAAAAGGCTTGTGGGCCCCGATGGGGTTAGTTGGTATGCCAACTTCTCGAGGTTGTAAATTTTGCATATGATCTTCATCTGGCACACTCGATATCTTGTTGGAAAGGTCTAACTGAGAAGTACACATTTCGTTCAACCCAAACTATATGTATGGGTGTTGTTGTGCCCAAAAAATGTTGTTTAGGGCCTCAAAATGGCCCCGAAAGTTCAGGACCTGAAAAAATGTAGAAAAGTTGCCAAAATGAAAAATTGTGCTTTGAGCTAGCAGAGTAGATGGGTGGCCACCAATATCCACCTAGATCATAGGTAGTCATTAAGGTTTCAGAATCAGTGTTCAAGGGATGGTGTTTCACTGCTAATGATGTTAAGGGGCGCTCGAGGGGTTTCGCTGTGGGATGGAATCCACTCACACTTAAAGTTTCTAACCAATGGTCCTTTGATTCAGGATTAGGGTTGGAGTTTACCTCACATGAGTTGGGGTTGAGTTTCCTAGCCATTAACATCTACAACCCATATGTCGAGAAAGTACAATATTGGGACACCCTCTTTCAAAAATCCTTTATTAAGGTTGATTTATTGGTCCTTGGGGGGATATAAACTTCTCCATCGGTTCAAATGAAATATGTGGGCCACAGGATGTAAGAGATTCATTGTCATATTATTTTGTTCAGAATTTTGATGAGAATGGCATGATCGATGTGGAGCCAGTCAAACTTCGAGCTACATGGAGGAATATGAGGCGAGGATGATCGTATTGCTAAAATATTAGTTTGTTTCTTGGTATTGGAGAAGATGTTGGATACATGTTATAGGGAAAGGTATTGGGTTAATGATGGGGGTGAATCCAACCTTTTTCTTGTTGTGATGGAGTTGGAGGAAAGGGGGGATGAGACCAACAAGCCCCTTCAAATTTGGTTCGAGTTGTCTAAAACACGTCAACTTCAGGGATTTGGTCAAGAAATCATGGATCCCATTCGATGAGAACAGGGAAGGGTCAGCCCCGCTTTAATTTTCTTCCAATCTAAATAAGTTGAAACAAGTGGTTATCATCTAGGCACATAATAAACGCCTAAGTGATGACCAAGCTCTTCAGGAAGTAGAAGAGAAACTTCATTCAATTTATGATACTAGGAATGGTGGTTATGAGAATGAAGAATCGAAAGCAGTGTTGGTGGATTTGAAGGCCTAAATGAGGAGGCTTTTGGATGAAAAGGAAGAGGATTGGTGTTTAAAAAGCAGGGCTATCTGGCTAGAGTGTGGGGAAAAACATACAAAAAAATTTCATGGTCACCGAAGAAAGAATATGCTTTGGTAGATGAGGGGGCCAGACAATGTTTAGATGGATTCATTTGAAGGTATAACAAACATGGGTAGGGCCCACTTTCGACATTTGTATAAAGTAGAGGAGCATGCCTCAATCATTGAAATCATAAGAATAACACAGGTTTTTCCTAGCTTCGTAACAATGGAATAAAAAAAAAAATTGACGATGGAAGTGACTGTAGATGAGCTTGAGGAAGTCCTCTAGAGATTTCAAAAAGACAAAAGCCTGGGCCTATATGGGTAGCTCGTCGAATTCTATCCGGGGTTTATTATTTGAATGAGGAGGATTTATTACGTGTGGTGGAAGACTCGATGTTCGAGGGTAGGATGTTGTCCTCCTTCAACTCTACCTTCATCTCATTTATCCCCAATAATGATAATACATAGTTCTTTGACAATTTTAGACCTATTTCTCTTTGCAACTGCGTATACAAGATAATGACAAAGGTGATCAAAAAAATAATTAAGGCTTTTCTCTCCAAAACAATTTCCTGTGAACAATTCAGTTTCTTTGAGGTGAGATAGATTCACAAAGCGGTTGGTGTAGCACAGGAAGGATCACACAACATAAAGATACGGATTCAAAAATCCACTATACTTAAGATAGATTTTTCCAAGGCTTATGATCGCGTGAAATGGATCTATATAAGATTACTCCTTACTCATTTAGGGTTTGAAGTACCAGTTATTAACTGGGTAATGAGCTGCATATGCACAATCTCTTTTGCTATTTTGATTGATGAAGCAGCATGCCCATTTTTCAGGGTGGGGTGAGGCCTTTGAAAAGGTTTTCCAATGTCACTTCTCATGTTTTTATTAGTGGTAGAAGGCCTTAGTCGTGCCATTAGGGATTCAAAGAGGAGTGGTCGCTTCAAAGAGGTTTAGGTTGTTGATCAACTATATCTCACTTGAACCTACTCTTTGTAGATGACATATTAATATTTTGTTATGGTTCACAATGCGCTGTAGGGATTCTTAAGGAGATTTTGTATCTTTTCACTCATACTGCTAGAATGATGGTCAATATTGGAAAGTCCACTATTTCCTTTCACAATTTGGAGGAGGAGGGTCTTACGCTATACAGGGATTTCTTTCCATTTGTGGTCAAGAATTTATATCAAGGCCTAAAATACCTGGGTTTTTACCTAAAACCAAATGACTATTGGAAAGCAGACTCGGGTTAGCTAGTGACCGAATTTAGGAAAAATACTTAATTCCTGTAGTTTTAGATGGTTGTCTAGGGAAAGAAGGTTGGTTTTAGAAGGTTGTTTGGGAAGAAATTTCGGTGTACTGGATGTCTCTCTCCTGGATTTTGAAAGGAGTCTTAGAAAATATAAGAAGAATTTGCTTCAGATTCCTTTGGGGTGGGGCACATGACTATTTTGTTATGCCATGGGTTAAATGGAATCAAATTTCACTTCCCAAAGTGCTAGGATGATGGGGTATTGATTTTTTTTTCCTTTTCTTGAAAGCTTTGGTGGCAAAATGTATGTGGAGATTGTTGTCTGGAAAAATCTTATTGTGCCAAGTTGTGGAAAGGAAACACATTGCATCGGATATAGTGGATACTTGGATAAGAAGGCATAATAAGGAACAAAAGAACATCTCTATGATTTGGAAGGAAATATTGAATTCTTTTCCTTTCATTGGGGAGGGTTTGGTATGGAAGGTGGGAGACAAAAGAAAGGTACAATTGGGATTAGATCCATGGTTGGGGTGTGATGCTACCTCCTTCCTCCTATGTTGGTGCAAAATTTATGGGAAAGGGGCATATAAAATCTATATTATGTACCTGACCCACATAAAACCACATTATGGAGGCAAGGTTGTTGGTCAACTCAGGACTTCGGTTTTGGGGGAGACTGGATTCTGGTATGGATAAACTATATCTACTACCTGCAAATATCACACATTCGCCTAAGGGACATAGTGGATGAACTAGCTTGGAGGTTCTCTTCTTCTGGTGTATACAACCCAAAACTGGGATACATATAATTAATGTCAAAGCCTGCACCAAGAGAGGTAGAGTGGTGGTGGAGTAATCTCTAGAAACTCAAATGCACAACTAAATATCAGATCTTTATGTGGTGTCTACTAGAGAACAAGGCCCTTACTTGGGACAATATCCAAAAGAAAAATAAGTCAGGTCCTGGTTGGTGCATTCTCTGTAAGGATGCGGAAGAAGCCAACTACCATTTGGTTATGAACTATTCTTACTCTGTCGGGGTATGGAGAGAAATCAAAAGATTGAAAAGTTTAGGTTTGGTCTGGCAGGGCCTGAGCATATCAGAAGGCTTGAAAAGTTGGCTCACAAATCCAAATCATAAGTCTTGGCTTTGCCACTAATTGTGGCTTCGGGAACTTGGTTGAATCACAATCATAACATCTTCTAGGATCTCTTGACACCTAGCTTAGTTTTTGTAACACAATGTCTTAGTATTATGGTCTCATGTCCTCAGGGTAAGGGCAAGGCAGGGATCATAACTCCCATACTTGAAACTATTGATAGGTCATGCCCTTGGGATTTTTTTGATGGAGCTTCACAAGGTTCTCTGACACTCTGTGGTGGAGGGTGGGTATTGCACATTTCATAATCCCATGTTTATAAAATTAAAATGGGCCCAGGAGAAGGAAGCAACAACTATGCAGAACTGATGTCCCTTAACCTCCTTATACTTTTTGCATTACAAAAAGAGGTTTTAACATATCCATATCTTTGGTGACTCAATGTGTTAGAAAAACATTATCGTAGAGAAATAAAATAAAATAAATGTGGAAATAAAACACAAAAGATACACAATACAATATAGACACAGATATACGCGGTTCAACTAATGTGGCTATGTCCACTAGAGAAATTACTAGGTCCTTCCTTTATTATTATCCAACAAATGAAGGGATACAACCTACAACACATCAACTGTAACTTCTTATTCTTTTTCTCTCTCCTCTCTTAGAATACAATATTCAGCCTCATACACAATCGCAATACAATGCCCTCATACAAAACATTTTCCTTTTTGGGCGAAAACCCTAACATAACTTCTATCGTTAGATCTGCG
>JASDQU010509732.1:92826-111653 GCA_032191745.1 Picea mariana
GCCGAGGGGGGGGGGGGGTAGCTCCCCCCCGGAACCCCTTCATTCGGGGAACAACCCTTGAACCCTCGGAAGAAGGGGGATAGGTATACCTGCATATAAATCGGGAAGATAATCAGGCTCCACAACCAACATTGATGAATGTGGTAAATTAGGTGAATCGAGATCAATGTTGCTTAAATTTATTACTTCTTCCATTTTTGGAAGTGTTGTCACATGCTAAATTTTAAATTTTGGCATAAAGTTAGTTTTGAAAAATATTTTGTCTCTTAGGTTCTTTGGGGCAAAAATTTCATCAAATTGGGCAAGTTTTTGTAAGTCTAGGCAAATCAAAATTGGTTTTACTAGCCAATTTTTTACTTTTATAGTCAATTTTATACCCTCGGTTTTATAACAGGGCTCAAGTTCATTTTACCAAAAATATTGGGCCCGCAGGCCCAATCTCGAATTATCCAAGACCTGCACATTGTCCATAGCCTCTCCAACAAGCTCGAAAGCTATCTGCTATGCAAAATCTAGTTGTTACGCAAACCCTGTGTATTGATAGTTGCTACACAAACCTTTCACTCTATTTTTTTCTGCACATTTCCCATTTGTTTCAATCATTGTTCAAGAGCCTTTCTCAGAACCTATTGCAGGTTAGCCTCTGAAATGAATTTTCTTTTCACATAACCAACTTTACTTCATTTGAGCTAAACCCTTGCCATCCTCGTTGCTGTGCCAAGTTTCTTGTTGTCGTTCATTGTTGCACCAAGTTTCCTGTTGCTGTTCATTGTTGCGTTGAGTTTCCTGCTACTGTTCGTTGTTGCGCACTGTGCAGAGGATTGTCCTGCGCACAAGCTACAGGGTGCGCTGCACAAATGACTGGTTTAGTGCTGAAATTCAAGATCATTTTCTGACCAGTTGGAGAGGAATTTTGAAAATACTAGAGAGGGTTTTGTCAAGGATATACCAAATAATAAAAACCTCTCTCATATTTGCATCAAGTGTCATAGTTTGGGAGATTCGAAATAATATTTATAGCCCATTTTTCCATATTTAAGCATTTAATGTTTTTGTCATCATCTTTGGGAAAGGATCCCAAGAGACTGGAAATGAATTTTAGAAAAATGAGATTTTTTTTCTCAATAACAGGGTCATATACAAAAACCTCTCTCAATTTTTAAAAATCTATTTTTATTCAGGAGATATGATGTCATATTTGACCCCTATTTTCCTACTCTGTTGCGCAATCTGCAGTGTTTTTGTTGTAGGTTACTATTGCGCAACAGACTTGCTGCACAATTGTGATAGAGCTTCTGAAATGCCTCCAGATCAACAAGGAAATGTAGGAAAGCGTGACATATCATCTACAATGAATGCCAGAGGTCAAATATCATCAGGATATGGTTTCAAAATTGAATTTATCTATTATTATCTTGTAATTAATGAGTCAACTTTGAGTCCTCTTTTTCAACAGTTAGTTCAGATTTTGTTGCCAAGAGATTTGTAATTGTTTCTTAACCTAGGAAGGCTATTAGGATTCGAATTTGGCAGCATAGGAAGATATTTTTTGTATATATTTCATGAAGCTATGAGAGCTAAGGGGGGACTCTTTTTGGGAAAAGAGGACTATTGTACTGCAGATCAAGACTTGTTTATTCCTTTGAAGTTAATGCAAAAGTTTCCTCTTTCTGAAATTTGAGATTCATCACAGTGTTTATGTTCAGTATGTGTTTCTTGTATATCATTTCCATGATTATGTTTTTATGCTAGTAATGTATGAGAGTAAGTGGTAGGAATTCATCCATGTTTGATGCTCCTTTCACACTAATGATGCTTGTCATGTGTTAATGGTTACTTTTACATAATTCATCTTCATTTGATGCTTTGTTTAGTCATTGATCTTTGTGTCTTTTCTTCTAAAGTTGCATTGGAGATTCATCCACTGATTGATGCTTGTAGTGTAGTGGGATTTCTTCTCCTTTCCATCTCTCATTTCATATCATTTATTTGTTGAGCATAGCCCCTATTTTGCCTCAAATATGCAGAAATAAGCCAACTAGTTGTTGACTGTAAAAACATCGAAATTCAGGCCTTGAATCCATTGCCTGATGGAACCTTTTCCTTGTTTGTCCTACCAACCCTTTTAAAACAAAAACAAACATGTCCTATTGCAGAATTTGACCTCTATGCATTTATTGATGAATCCTTTGAGTTATTACCAGTCATTAGACATTTGAGAGAGCCCTCTTTGGTTGTATAGGTAAGAATACAATCTAAAGTTGGTTGAAACAGTTACCTTGGGGTTTTCTTTGATATAACCCAAATAAATTTTTGAGTCTTAACATTTTGGTGCCGTTGGCAGGGAACTGAAAGTTGCATTTTCCCTGGGATAAACAACAAAGTTCATGTCTGATTGTTGATGGTGGACAAAAGTCAGACACCAAGAGGTTGTAAATCATTCGCATGGCGACTCCATTTTCAGCTATATCCATATGTCAGAGTATCAATGATGATTTCATTGTCCGAAGGTTTTAAATCTTGAAGAAGGTACTAGTGACTCCAGTGGATTTGATGAAGACCTTAGATGTTTCTACAATTGTTTCAAGGTATGCATGTTTGTACTTTTTACAGATTTATGGTTTTCCAAATTCTTTACCCAAGGATGGATATTGTTTAAGGAATGGTCCAAAATTTAATGGTGAATATTTGAGTTTGACTTTGAAGCATATATCAAATTTTCACGACTTCACTGAGATTCTTAGAGTCAAACAAGAATATGTTTTCCTTAGACTGTTTTATGATTCGTTCGAAGGAAATTGTAAAGGTTGGGCTGCAGGTTTTTTTGTTAGGTCTATTAGATCTATAACAGATTTTGGATTGTCTTCTTGGAAACATGGATGGAAAAACCAAAGTTAGTATCAAATCCTGTTTCTGTTGAGGGGTTTAAAGAATATTTTGACATGTTTGATGATGATTGAAGAGGCTTTCTCAAATTTTTTACACATGTATTTGAAGTCATGTAAATGTTCTTCTAAAGATAAGGTCAGTTTCTTAGAAGAGTTTTTTGAAAAACTTGAGAATGATCTTTAGACCTTAGAGGGTGAAATCCAGTCCCAATACTTTCACTATCAAAGATTGTCTTTTGAAGATCCTTTTCAACTTCCTTTAGATGTCAAGATCGAGAAATGTTTTGTGTCTGTAAATGAGTTTGAAAATAGACACCTGAAGCAATATGTGCAAGTAGAAGATACACATGAACAATCCATGCATGATAACCAGATTGTAGACTGCTTTGGGAATCAACGAAACATCCATGATTTTTATGACCCTATAGATGAATATATGGAAGGATTCTTTAATTTAAATTCACAACCATGTCTTCACTGTGAGAAACAAAAGTATTTTAAGTTACCCTTGTCATCACATGTTCTAGGGTCAATTATGTTCAAGCACAATCAAACAGTCAATTTATGTGAGAAGATACTTGATTGGATTTATTGGAAATCTGAAATTACTTGATTCAACAATTTTTCTTACAACTTAAAGTAGGTAGGAGTGTGAATAAGCTCAACATGGCTGCATCTCTTTCAACACTTTTTTTTAGTTTGTAGTTTCAATTTGGTTTTGGTTCAGTTGCAGAATAAGTTTGTGGCAGAACATATCAGGTTTGGATTTCAGTGGGATTGGTTTCAAGTCAACAAGAGAGTAGGTTATAAGTTACAGTTGGAAATTTGAGTTTGGGAGCAACCCAATGGATCAACCACTCGGTCTATGTTATTTGGCACCTTGCAGGGAGGACGCCATCCCCATTGGAGCTAGATGTTGTGACATGCTAATTTTTTAATTTTTTCATAAAGTTAGTTTTGAAAAACTCTTAGGTCTCTTAGGTTCTTTGGGGAAAAACGTTTCATCAAATTGGGCAACTTTTTGTAAGTTTAGGCAAATTAAAATTGGTTTTACTAGCCAATTTTTTACTTTTATAGTCAATTTTATGCTCTTGGGTTAATTACAGGGCCCAAGTTCATTTTACCAAAAATATTGGGCCCGCAAGCCCAATTTCCAATTATCCAATACCTGCACATTTCCCATAGCCTCTCCAACAAGCTCCAAAGCTCATTGCTACGCAAACTCTAGTTGTTAGGCAAAATCTGTGTGTTGATATTCGCTACGCAAACCTTTCACTCTTTTTTTTACTGCGCATTCTCCATTTGTTTCAATCACTGTTCAAGAGCCTTTCTTGGAACCCATTGCAAGTTAGCCTCTTAAACGAATTTGTTTTTCACATAACCAACTTTACTTCATTTGAGCTAAACCCTTGCCATCCTCGTTGTTGCGTCGAGTTTCCTGCTACCATTCGTTGTTGCGCCAAGTTTCCTATTGTTGTTCGTTACTGCACCGATTTTTCTACTACTATTCATTGTTGCGCACTGCACAAAGGATTTTGCTGCACAAAGGATTGTCCTGTGCACAAGCTACAGGGCGCGTTGCGCAAATGACTGGTTTAGTGGTCAACTTCAAGATAATTTTATGACCAACTAGAGAGGAATTTTGAAAATCCTAGAGAGGATTTTGTCAAGGACAGAACAAATAATAAAAATCTCTCTCATATTTGGAACAAGTGTCATATTTTGGGAGATTCGAATGAATATTTACAACCCATTTTTCCATATTTAAGCATTTAATGTTTTTGTAATCATATTTGGGTGTGAATCCCAAGAGACTGGAGAGGAATTTTAGAAAACCGAGAGAGGTTTTTCTCAATAATAGGTTCATCTACAAAAACCTCTCTGAGTTTTGAAAATTATTTTTTTATTCGGGAGATATGATTTCATGTTTGACCCCTATTTTCCTAGTCTGCTGCGTTTTTGCTGTAGGTTACTATTGCACAACAGACTTGCTGCACAACTGTGACAGAGCTTCTGGAATGCCTCTAGATTAAAAAGGAAAGGTAGTAAAGCATGACATCTCATCTACAACGAATGCCATAGGTCAAAGATCATCAGGATATGTTTTCAAAAGCAGATTTATCTATTATTATCTTGTAATTAATGAGTCAACTTTGGCTCCTCTTTTTTAGTAGTTAGTTCCGATTTTGTTGCCAAGAGATTTGTAATTGTTTCTTAACCTAGGAAGGATGTTAGGATTCGAATTTGGAAGTATAGGAAGATATTTTTTGTTTATTCCTTTGAAGTTAATGCATAAGTTTTCTCTTTCTAAAATTTGAGATTCATCATTGTGTTTATGTTCAATATGTGTTTCTTGTATATCATTTCCATGATTATGTTATTTTGCTAGCATTGTATGAGAGTAAGTGGTAGGAATTCATCCTTGTTTGATGCTCCTTTCACACTGATGATGCTTGTCATGTGTTAATAGTTACTTTTATAGGATTCTTCTTCATTTGATGCTATGTTTAGTAATTAATATTTGTGTCTTTTCTTCTAAAGATGCACTGAAGATTCATCCACTGATTGATGCCTGTAGTGTAGTGGGGTCTCTTCTCCTTTCCATCTCTCATTTCATATCATTTATTTGCTGAGCATAGCCTCTATTTTTCCTCAAATATAAAGAAAGAAACCAAATAGCTATTGACTGTAAAAACATTGAAACTCGTGCCTTGACTCCATTGCCCAATGGTACCTTTTCCTTGTTTATCCTACAAACCCTTTTAAAACAAAAACAAACCCGTCCTATTGCAAAATATGACCTATGTGCAGTTATTGATGAATCCTTTGAGTTATTACTAGTCATCAGACATATGAGAGAGCCCTCTCTGGCTGTATAGGTCAGAATACAATATAAAGTTGGTTGAAACAATTATCTTGGGGTTTTCTTTGATACAACCCAAATAAATTTCTGAGTGTTAACAAGAATAAGTTCAAGATTTTGTACAAAAATTTAACAACTTTGTTCTCACTGATGTCTACATGGAACATGACATGACAACTGACCAACTATCTAAGGTAGGGGTCAACCTGGATTATGGAACATGACAAATAGAATAAGATATGGATGATAAACACTATGAGTATTTCCGCCCTCCTTTTCACGAAGGGAGAGATACATAAATACTCTTAACTCCTGTGCATGCATTTTTTTTCTTGGTTGGATGTTTTCGTTTTTGAAGATTTTCTGGATGACTGTATAAAATAGTATAGTGTGGTTTGGTTCAATATTTAGAATAGATTTTTAATTTTTTACTATACAATGTGTATGGCAGAGTTATATAGGATACGGGTTATTTTAATGATGCTAGATGGAATATGTTTTTGAGATATGGCCACAACTGAGGTACATTTATGATGACTACATAGCCACATGTTTGGATCTCCATTTTTTTTATGAAAGATTTTGACAATGCTTGTGCACAAAATAATCTATAGATTGTATTTTTTTCTTCTCTTATGAAGTAATAAAATTGCTCTTTTTTTTTTCTTTGAGGAATAAAAAAGAAAAAATATGCATAAATTTATTTATTTTTACATGTAACCAAACAGCCCACCCTCTAGTTTGTAAGCATGTGTAAAATATTCTTTAGGGTTCATATCCATAGCAACAATTGGCTCACAAAGAGTTAAACATGTCATAAGTAGGATTTGGAACTGAGTGGGGAGGATAACATTTTTCCTCCCTAGCCACCCAAGCTAGACCCAATTGACATCTAGAATTTTTTTATAAAGCACATTGAGTAAAAGGCTATTGAGAAATGAATAAATAAAATACAAAAAACAAATATGGTTAAAAACTTTCAAATTTAGAGATGGTGAGGAACTATGAATAGATAGTCGGAAGAAAAATGAAATGCACATACCTCCAATAGGAAAGTCAAATAGTTGTGATGTTTATTTTGATTATACTCATGAAATGTCAAAGAGAATGAGCATTTATGACTACTACAATTAAAATTAGATCAATGGGCTTGGAGTCTCTTAGTGTTTTTGTGTAAAAGACTACAAAAATCTAAGTGATTTGGTGGGAAATAAATAATTATTCAAGAAATCTCACATCCTTGTTTAGTTGAATCATAAATGCAAAATGTGACCACAACCATTGCAAAATTACCAACCAAAGTCAATGCAGTTAGCATCACCACCAAACTCTGCACTAGAAATGCACATATATAAGATGGCATGTAATAATATAGATCATTTTAGAAATGCAAATATATATAAGATGGCATGTAATAATATAGATCATTTTTGAAGGAAAAATAACTACACAATCCAAATCTAGTGATAATGCTTTCATTGCTTCAATAAAGTGAAAGCCAAAATAATGAACAATTAACACTTTGTACACAATGAATCTTCTAGTTAAATTTTCACATTTTGAGTAGTGGTTTGTAGCCGTTACCATAACTCTTTTTAACTATGGAAACATGAAAATTTCGGAAAGAAACATAAGTGGGAAATTTTCAATCTTTTTTCTAATGGGAAAATTTCACTTATATATTAATATAAGTTGTTTTCGAAACTGAAATTTACAAGCGCTACTAGCAAAGAAACTGCTGAAAAAGAAATGTCTTTCTCCTATAGCGCAAACTGCTGAAAAAGAAATGTCTTTCTCCTATAGCGCAAACGCTACTAGCAAAGAAACTGCTGAAAAAGAAATGTCTTTCTCCTATAGCGGTCTACGACCAACAAGAGGAGAAAGAAACATATGGAGAAGAGAGACATGAGTATGAACCTGCAATTAAACTGATGAGAATTCTATCAATACATTAATATCAGAAATATGAGAGAGAAAAACTGTGACTAGAAGGAAAAGAAAACTCCCACTTTCAAATCTAGAAAGTCCTTTGGGGAAGGGAGAAAAAAAAACTGAACTTAGAAAAAAGTGAAAAAGAGGGGAAGGCCCTCATGGCCGTCAATCGAGAGGTTGTAGGATAAGATACCCTCTTTTTTCTGGAGTGCTGTCTTTAAAAGGTGATCTACAGATTTTTTATGTTCATGATAAATGTGTTTGAAGCTAAGGGTATGGAAGGTGGGCTGTAGAAGACAAATTATGTCCTTCCAAGATGATAAAGAAATTTCTTGAAGATATTCCTTATTACTCAACAATTCTGGAATCCCTGAGAACCTAAAGGGCCAAAATGCAATGTCTGGAGGCCAAGAATAGTGTGGCCCAGACACCCAAAGGTTCTTCCCTGGTATTGGTGCCCAAGCCACAGTTGAGAGTCTAAATATAAAAAGAGTTTGGCAAGATTTTGATTAAACATCCAACTCTGCTCCGAGAGCCATTTAAAAGCGCTGCTCCATCTAACCAACCTGTTGGAGTGTCATCTAAATCAGGACCCTCAGGACCCTTTTTTATGTGATGAGTTTTAATCTTATTGGGATGGGCTTCCTTCCAAGGGTTGAATATGCCTAGGGCTTTGTATGTTACAACACTAGAGAATGGAGACCCATTTTCAAAAATAGTTTTGTTCCTTTCCAACCAAATAGTTCAGCAAATAAGAGATGGGAGGTGTATGAGCTTGCGTTCCTTTAGAGCCCAAGAGTCAAAACAGTCCTGTAGCTCAGTGCCATCCCAAATAATATGAAATTTTAAAGTTAAAGCAATTATCTCCCAAACCTGTCTAGTAAATATGCTTTTGATAAAAATATGGTTTGCAGATTTAGAATCCGAGCGACATAGATGGAAAAAATTTGGCCCAGACCAAGTCTTTTTTTGGAGGATATCCCAACTATTAAGTTTGTAGGCAATCATCAGCCATGTAAAGTGTTTGGGCGGGATATGCTAGGACCAAAATTTCTTTCGCCATCCTCTGACAACAATATGCTGATGTGAATTGATGATCGTTGCATAAAAATTTTGAACAGATGGATTTCCGGAACGATTGCCCCCCGACCACTGTAATTGGTCTGCAGAATATGATAGATGAATACCTGAATGTGTTAGTGTTGTGCAGAAATAATACCATTCGTGAGATAGCTCAGTATTGATTCCAAGAGCTGCGCTGGTAATCCATGTATACGGTCGATGGTCCGATCTGTTTGTGTCACAGATTTGATAGAGATACCAATAGTTTTTTAAATGGATATGTGTGAGAAGTTGTGGGGAAAGATTTGTTGTAGCGTCTAGTCCCATAATTTTGTCACGCCCAAGTTCTACAGTGTGCCCGAAGCCTGGGAGCCAACTAATCCATTGAGTAACCAGATGCTTTGTTTTTGAGAGATTTCTCCAAAAGAAAGACGCTAATCTAGTAGCAATATTATCTGATAAAAGCCATCTATTTACTGTAATATGGTTAAGGTATTTGTCAATGATAATAGAATGCCAGATGCCAAGAGAAATTAGCACACGCCAGAGTGAAGAAGTCGCAAGTTCTTGATTAAAATGGAAGAGATTATAGATGCCCCAACCTCCCATATGTTTTGGTTTAGCCAATGCTTGCCAATTGCAGAGATGTGGTCGAGAGTGGTCAGAACAACCCGACCAGAGGAAGTTGAAAATCAACTTTCAGAGTTTTGTGAGGACCGTGGCAAGAATAGTGGGAAGATCCATCCAATAGACAGCCTGTCCTTCAAGGACTTCTTTGATGAGGGTAAACCAGCCTCCGAGAGAGAGCCACCTCGTGCACCAGTGGCTGGTCCTTTTTTCCACTTTGTCAAGTAGAACTGGAAAATGTATGAAAAAAATTGTTGTTTTGGTCACCAAGCATAATCCAATTTTCTCTGCAACGCTGTCTCCAGGTAATTTCGTCCTGCAAAAGAAGCTGGTTTCGCTCCGATTCAAGTTCCTTTAGATGTTGGCATCTAGCTCCAGTGGTCCCCGAGTTTGCTTCTGCAAGGATCAATGCACGAATTTCTGTGTCTAGATCGAGTAATTTTTGTGCATTGTGTCGACAGAGGGTGGAGGCCCACGATTTGATGTGAACTTTGAGATGTTTTAGTTTCCAAATGAAACGGTGTTGGATGCTCTGTTCTGAAAAAAAGAGCGGATCCCTCCACACATCCTCAACGATGGTATTACAATCATTTTTTATAAGCCATCCCACATTTAATTTGAAGGGATAAGCAATCCCGGGGGGAGAAAGATCCAGTTGCAAGATAATTGGAGTGTGATCAGACAGAAAGGGAAAACATACCCAGGAGCAGATCACATCCTTTGTAGTGATGAGGTGGTCTGATAAAAGAAAACGGTCCAACCTCTTGGAAATGGAGTTAGGGCCCACACGTCCATTGTGCCAGGTTGGAGTCAAGAATTCTGGTACGTAGTCAATCAAATGATGTGCATTTAAAAGAGTGGAGAAGAAGTTTGCTAGTGTGTTAGGGGAAGCAGTGGCCCCCCAAAATTATCCAACTGATATAGTGAGGTTAAGATTGCCTGCTATAATCAAGTTGTCAAGGTTAAGGAGACCCCTGGCTCCAATCTGCTCCCAAAATAACTGTCTATCAGAACAGGGCGCATAAATATTGATAAGATTGATCCTTTTGTGTGTAGTAAGACAAGTGCCAGACAGTAAAATGCCACCACTATAAAGATAGGGAAGAGATCAAATTTGTCTGGGTTACAAGCTGTTGCCAATCCCCCATATGTACCAAGTGAGTTAACTGTGCAAATGTGCCAGTTAGAGAAGAGCTGTAAAAGAAAACTTCTTGCCTCTTTGTTATCCACAAGTGTTTCCTGAAGAAAGATGATGTCCGGTGTAATGTGAGAGATAAGTCTTCTGAATGAGGCTGGTTTTAGGTGCCCCCCCCACCCCTCTGATGTTGAGGGAGAGCAAGATCATGGCTTTTCTCTTGTTAGGGATTTCATGTCTCTAAGCGCCCCATTATCTGTGGAAGTGTGTGGTGGAATCAATGAAGGTGTAGGTGTAAAACCCTCCTTACGACGTGCACTGTGGGTTTTGATTGGAGAGTGCTCGTAGCTGTGTCCTTTAGACCATGTATAGTCTTTACCCTATGATTTATATGTGGCCTCCACTTGTCTCAGTCCATTGTCTGTAGCTGGTGTAATGAGTAAAGTAGATCCCCGATAAGTAGGCAAAGCCTTAGGAGTTATGAATTCTTTGTATGCAGGAAGAAGCGAGTCTTAAACAACACCAAGTGATCACTCTCCAGTCTCAGACTCATTCAAACCAAAAGGACCAGAAAAATCCTCCTGTTTGATGACCTATTTTTCGTAGCTTTCCAATGCCGGAAAAATGTTTGTGTGTGATGTATTAAAGAGATGGGCTCGGTCCATCGAGTGAGAGGTGGCTGAAAAGTTTAAAATAGAGGTATTTGGGGAGCAAGTTAGGTCAACTGTAGGAGTGATATTTTGTATGAATGGTGTGACAGTATTAGGAAGTAAGCTCGTTGAAGGTATAACATAGAACATAGGAGTGTTAGGAGGCAGTGAGTTGGTTGAAGGCATAACAAAGCAAATATGAGTGTTAGAAGTAGTGTTTCAATCTATCAAACTTAGATCCTCTAAGCCACATAGTGAAATCCTCTAAGTTCTTCTAAATGTAATACAATGAGATCACCTTGTACAACAACTTGCCCTCCTCTTCAAGTAAAGTTGTGGCGAAACCTAATCACGTAGAAAATTGTCAAACTCTAAAATGATTCAAGGCATTTATAAAAAAAATTTACATTTTATATATTACATTAAAAAAAACTTCAAGTAAGGAGGTGATCAATAAAAATATAAAATACAAATTAAATAGAAATATAAAATACAAAATAACTAAAAATATTTTCTATGGAAAAAATGACATTATCAAATACTCCATATAAATATGAAATACAAACTCACTACACATGTTCTCCATACAAATATTGATATTGCCAAACTATATACCTATCTATACATCAATATGTAAGAATAAAGGAAGCAAATATGAGTGTTAGAAGTAGTGTTTCAATCTATCAAACTTAGATCCTTTAAGCCATATAGTGAAATCCTCTAAGTTGTTCTAAATGCAATACAATGAGATCACCCTGTACAACAACTTGCCCTCCTCTTCAAATGAAGTTGTGGCAAAACCTAATCACGTAGGAAATTGTCAAACTTTAAAATGGTTCAAAGCATTTATAAAAAAAAAATTATATTTTATATATTACATTAAAAAAAAACTTCAAGTAGGGAGGTGATCAATAGAAAATATAAAATACAAATTAAATAGAAATATAAAATACAAAATAACTAGAAATATTTTCCATGAAAAAAATGACATTATCAAATACTCCATATAAATATGAAATACAAACTCACTACACAGGTTCTCCATGCAAATATTGATATTGCCAAACTATATACCTATCTATACATCAATATGTAGGAATAAAGGAAAAACAACTTAAATTAACTAACCAAAGTTTCGTCATGAAAAATAAATACTAGTTTACATATCCATTTTTAATACTAACTATGTTTTTGTGCATTTTTTTATACATAAGTTATACTTTGTAGTCCTATAATGCTATCATAAAGGACTCTACACAAATCCCTACACTCGATGTTAATGAATATACCATAATGGAATACATATACATAATTATATATAATCTAAAATTTAAAAACTTAAAGTGAGCATTGTGTGGCAAATATTGAAGACATACTACCCTTGGAGCCACTGAGGTTGGTAGACTATGTGGCCATGTACATGTCTACATTCTCATAAATTAAGTTGTTTATTGCATTGATTTCATTATATTGCATAGATTTTGGTGTTTGTTAAGTCAATAATTTTTGACTAAGTTGTTAACTACATTGCTTTTAGTATAGTGCATTGATTTTATTATTTGTGTAGAAGATAAATTTGATTCTTCTATTTAGTTTATTGATTTCATTATTTGTAAATTGGATAAAGGCTACATAAGAAACTATGTTGGAATTATTATTCTCATTGATGTCAAAGGATTAATAATGTCATTATTGTCATATTACGACATTACAATACACACAACAATTCCAAGATTGATTTATATATAGGTGTACAAGTATATTAAAAAAGGGGTGCATGTGAAAAAGTAAAAAGTGAGCTGGTGGTTTCAAACCCATGGGTTTGGGGTATTTCCCTATAGTATTGGGAATTCATTATTTAATTAAGAGACATGTCCTTTCATGAAGGGTTATGAAAAAGTATAAAAAAAGAAAGCATTGAGAGAAAGTGAGTGTGTGAAAAATGGATTAGCAAAGATTGAATGACAAAATCAGTTTCATGTCATCTTGGCATTTTCGCGATAATTTTTTTCTAGGATTTTTCTGTCCTTGAGATTGGAAGAGATAGAGGAGAGATCTTGTTGTAACCGTGGTAAAAAATGTACATGGTGGTTCACTATACTTTCATAGATATGCCCTGTGAAATTTAGGGTTCCCGAATGCTTATGAAATGAGTTTCAAATAGGTCATCTTGACATTTTCACTATAAATTATTTTTTGGAAAGTTTTAGAACCTACGATTTTACAGAGACAAAGGAGAGATCTTGGTGTACATGTGGTAAAAATATCATATGTTGGTTCTCTATACTTTCATAGGTATGCCTTGTGGAAGTTAGGGTTCCCGAATGCTCCTCAAATCGGCTTTAACTAGGTCATCTTGACACTTTTGCTCTAACTTATTTTATGGGATGTTTTAGACCTTGATATTTTGAATAGATATATGAGAGATATTGGTGTATAGGTAATAAAAATATCAGATGCTGGTTCTCTATACTATTGGGGATATGCCCTGTGGAAGTTAGGGTTCCTCAATGTTCTTGAAATTAGTTTCAAATAGGTCAACTTGACACTTTTGCCATAACATATTTTCTAGGATGTTTCAGACCCTGATATTTGGCAGAGAAAAATGAGAGATCTTGGTGTACATGCAATAAAATTCTCAGATGTTGGTTCAATATACTTTTAGAGACATTCTCTATGGAATTTATGGTTCCTGAATGCTCTTGGAATCAGTTTCAAACAAGTTAGCTTGACACTTTTGCTATAACTTATTTTCTGGGATGTTTTAGACCTTGATATTTTGCAGAGGCATAGGAGACATATAGAAGTACCTTAGGTAAAAATACAAAAAACATATTTTCAAAATTGGATGCGTGGCATGATGTACAAGTCTGTTCTTGGGAAGAAACCTGAAACAACAAGCTTTGGGAAAGTTTCCATTTGAAAATTGAAATTTTGGTCAGACATAGTAAAGGAAGAAGTAATGAGAAGACATGGTGAAGGAAGAAGAAGTGAGTAGACCTGGTAAAGGTAGAATCAAAGATCAAACTTGGTGAAGGAAGAAATATTAAGAAGACTCGGTGAAGGTTGGTGCAACTCAGAGATTGATGTCTCTTGCTAAGTTGGTGCTTAACGATGGGGATTTGTGTCTACAAAGATATTTAAGAGATTGGTGTCTCTTTCTAAGTTGGTGCTTAGTGGTGGGGATTGGTGTCTCTAGTACATTGATGTCTATGAAGATTTGAAATAAGTTGGTGTCTCTCGCTAAGTTGGTGCTTAGTGATGGAGATTGGTGTTTCTAGTATATTGGTGTCTATGAATATTTGTGAGTAGGTTGGTTCCTACCAGGATTTGTATCAGTGGGGATTGGTCTCTCTAGTAGGTTGGTGCCTAAAAATATGTGTAACAACATGTTGGCACCTACAAATAATTATAAAGAAAATTTTTCATGGTTTTCTCTTGGAAGGGTTTCCATGTAAATCTTGTGTTCCATGTTTTGCAATTAATATGTGATTGTTTTCTCATTGTTGATGAATATTTGAAAAAGTAAACAAATTTCTTATACTGATTCAAATGACCCCCTCTCAGTATAAGTGTGTGCTAAACAATTGGTATCCAAGTGGGTTCCTTCGAAAAAAAATCTAACCACTAGAAGGTATATCTCGGGAGAACACATGGCCAGTCAAGAAGGTTTCTCCACAAACAAGGCTTCGTTATTTGATGGAACAAACTATGCCTTCTAGAGCATAAGGATGGAAACATATCTAATGGCCCTTTGTTTTGATATTTGGAAATTAGTCGTGACTAGTTATACAACCCCAACAAATCCACCAACAGATGTGGTCGGGAAGAAGCCTAGCGAACGCACTGCAAAAGATATGAATGTCATCTTGCACAATCTATCAGAATATTTGCTTGTTAAGGTGATGCACTATAAACTGGAATTTGTTTTTAGGACAAACTTCAAAATATCTATGAAGGCGATGACAAGGTTAAGAAGGAAAAGATCCAAAATCATATAAGATAGCATGAGAGCCTGGAAATAAAAGATTAAGAAAATGTCACAACGTACCCATCCATAGTTGAGCATCATTACATACATAATACACATTAAATCTAGAGATTTCTACTTAATTAAATTCCTGTAGATTATCAACCACATATCACACACATATTTGACCATTGGAATGATACTACAGTTCTAAATGCAATTAACAACATATATTAAACATGAATACAACTGTTCAAACAAACAACAAACACACAACATTCATATAAACCATTTACATAGCAAAATTAACATAAGAGCATAACACAAACACTTATCTGTTAATGATTAACCAACTAGTTGCAAATGAAGGATAAGCTCCTAGCCATATGCACTGCTGTTCATTTTCTCTCAACAACAAGCCACCCTCGAGCCACAACCTGTACTACCCAAGGAATGTACCCCCTTCACTAGTCACAATCCCTCGAGTTGTATCATTCATTTATTAGGGTCCCTAGTGCACTTGGTTGGACAAGAATTCATCAGCTAGGATCTAAGAAGTTTCAAATGCTTCAGGAGTTCTTACAACAACCTTCATAAGGATATTGGAATATTTCCTCAACAAGAATTCACACCACAAGCTTACCACTTGATTTACATGCACACAAGATTCTTTCTTCACACCCAAAACATATCCAAACAATGGTTGCCTTCAAGTATACCATGGATGGTATTCTTCTTAATCCTCTTCTCTCCCTTTGTTTCCCAAAATATGCATGTAAAAGTTGTCCTTATTCTACATACAAATTTCCTCTTCTTCCTTGCTTTCTCGACTCACACTCTTCTGAAGGATGATTGTAATTCATCCCATGCTCTCCAATAATTATGGGATGTAACCACTCACACACACCCTCTTACATGAGTTTAAATGATTGGCTTCTCATACACTCAATTAGAAAATAGAAGGTTATACACAAAGATATTAATTTCGGAAATGTGGGTTGGATTAATACCCATGAACAATTCCCCTTTGGACCCCTCTCTCTTGTGGAATCATATCCCCCCATCGTTCTTCATCTCTTTAGTATTGCAGCCATCAACTATTACTTTTATTAATTATTTCAATGTTCATAATATGCAATTTGGTCCTCGACCACATTAAATCAATACAGACCGTTTGCCCAAACACATCGACTCATCAACCTAATTCAAATTTGTACAACTACATTATAATTCATGGGGATTATAAATGTGAATGTTACATCCTCTCCCACTTATTTTTTCACTCTCCTTAGTGCACAACACCCTACAAGTGTAATTTCATTTTACAATTCTGTCTCCCCAACCAATAATCAACAGATAGGCTCTCTGGCTTGAAATCACACAGAAATTCCAGCCTAAACAAATTACATAGGCACTCTGGCCCCAATACCACATATACATAGGCACTTCGGTCCCCAAAACCATAAATACATAAGCACTCTATCCCCAAAACATATATACAAAGGCACCCTGGTCTGGAACATATACATAAGCCACTAACATTCTCCTACAACTATCCCTATTTCCACCAGGTCTCTTCCTCTTGACCTACCCAACCCAAGGAATGGTGTCCCATTTGTTTATCAAGGTTGACCCAAGGAATATTTCTCCTTAACTGTCCTTAGTCCATTGGGTTGCACCATTTGTTTATCAAGGTCTTTTGGTATAGGTAAATAGGAATATTATTACCAAGAACTCAAGGGAACAAGTTGCTAGGAAAAATATCAATAAAATAACCAACAACAACCTTCTTGTTGCAATGCAACTCACACAAGAGTGCACTTTTCAGGCCTGACAACCTGGTTCTTCGATAGTGAAACTCACACAAGATTTCACTCTTCAGGCCTAACAACCTAGTTCTTCGACAATGCAACTCATACAACAGTTCACTCTTCAGGCTTAACAACTTGGTTCTTCGATAGTGCAACTCACATAGGAGTTCACTCTTCAGGCCTAACAACTTGGTTCTTCGATAGTGCAACTCACAGAAGAGTTCACTCTTCATGCCTGACAACCTGGTTCTTCGACAATGCAACTCACACAAGAGTTCACTCTTCAGGCCTGACAACCTGGTTTTTCGATAGTGCAAATCACACAAGAGTTCACTCTTCAGGCTTGACAACCTGATTCTTCTTTTTGTACTCACCCTCTAGGCTCAAGAATCCCTTTCATTGTTATATAGTTCCTCAAGCGATCCCTCATTTGCAAAGGTGTTCTCATGCTGACAAATGCCATATTATTGCCATAATTACACTAGCAATGCATAACTTGTGACAATCATTTCATCTGCATCATATGTATTAATTATGAGACATCATCTTAAAATTTTCATTATAAAATTTCAAATCTATTTTACACAGGAAAACAAAATTTTCCAAACATGAATCCTTTGCTCATAATTGCTTGGTTCTTGCAACAAAATGCATCAGTCTTCCTTATGCTTTACACCACTACCATATCCAAGACCATTCTTTTTGCAATTTTCTCAATTCCCATGCAACCAAACAAATTGTTAGCATATTATAACAATGTCCAATTATTAATTTCTCAAATCTGGTTATACAAGAAAATAAAAATTCCCACACATGAGATTTATTCTCATTATGTTCAGCTCTTGTAGTGGTATATATCAGTCTTCCTTATGGGCCTACATTATTTCCATATCCAAGACCATTATTCCTACAATTTTCTCAATTTCCTTGCAACCAAACAAGTTGTTAATATCCCATGCACAATATTTGCATTCAGTCCATGAAGTTATTTTCATAATTATATTAATCCAAAAATTCCATCACTTCCAACTATTATTCATATTAAAAATGTAATTCATCCATTAATCAGATTATCTAGAATGAAACTATCATTCACGATATACACATTATCAATACACCAAGCTTTTCATAACACAATCAAACTTTACCAATAAATAAAACCATCGTGCCAATAATCATGGCCACATATACACAATGCATCCTTGCATTGACTCTAGAATACTATATGTTCATGTCATGTGTTCCACCATGTGAGTTGGAAGGTATGGTCCATGCCTCAATACCTCATCCAAACTCTTCTCCACAACTTGTCCGATCCTTTGGTTACCTTCCTCTTAAACCCATACATAACACTAGGAACATCATCTCTTAATACTATTTAGTGTAGGAGAAAAGGTTACAGTCCAAACCTCAGTTACATAGGGGAAAACCATTATGCACTTGGATGGAACTATAGCCTTTCCATATCCATTCTCATCATGAAATCACACATGACCATGTCTAATGACATTCATTGCTACAACATGAGTAATGTCTCCTGATTTAACTCGATTATGATCTCATAACCAACATAACACAATATGCAATTAATTTTCCATAAATGCATTCAAGAAAAAAATATTATTTGCATACTCAAGGCCTCCTTCCTTTACATCAATTCAAATATTGAGATTCGATTGAGATAATTCTTACCTTATTCCATTCAACAATTATATGTCACAACAACCTCAAATGCATACATGTTATATGGCTGTAATCAATTTACTTGATGCTACTTGATCAACTGGTACTTTATAGAAGTTCACAGGTTCCTTTTTCCAATATCTTGATCAAAATTCCCACCATCCTCGTTTGTCTTTATATGGATGGATACCATAAGCAACAATATC
>JASDQU010509733.1:6574-18567 GCA_032191745.1 Picea mariana
TACGTCCACGGAACTGTGCTTTATAATATATTAAGACGAAGCATACAGTTATTGTCTGCACTCTTAGCTAGCAGATCCTCTTTCTTCTCTTATCTTTCTCTCCCCTCCCTGCACACCTAACTGCAGGGTTAATCTTCGCACCCAACTGAAGATCTTACAATACCAGAAGGCTCTCACACTTAGCGCTTCTCTCTCTCTCCACAGTAATCTCTCACAACAACCAACAATAACAACTAGATCAATCAATAGTAATGATGACAACAACCACGACCCAGGTCCTCTTGACCTTTATTTATACTTACAATAGCTCACCGACATCCTTAGGCCGAAACCTAGGTGTCCAAAACCCTAGGTGTCTAAAACCCTAGGCCAACTTGACCCGTATTTTCAGAGCTTCGCCAACCTATCTTTCCTTCCTTCTCGCGCGGTGCTCCAAGGCATCGAACGGTGGCTTTTTCCACTTGCTGAGTTGTCCACGATCCTTCTTCATTGTTGATCCATCATCCTCGATCTCCTCGTCCAACGGCGTGCTTCACTCCATCTTTTCTGCCTTTTTCTCACTTCGACCCAGTAACAGTCACTGTGTCTTCTGTGAAGCTCGTATTCTCTTTTTTCTTCCTTGATCTTTGTTCCCTTCCATAACCAAGGGCCAACAATTTATTTGTTGAGTTTTTGCATGAATTTAATTATTGTGCTTAACTCTATATATGTGAATGGTTAATTGTTGTTGTGAATGAGTTATTAGTTGCAATCATGGTCATTTAGAGTGGTGTAGATGCATTTAATTATGGGTATTAGAAATTAGTTGAAAATGTGTTTAAATCATAGCCGGTAAACTACTGGATTTGAAGAGAAAAATAAAGTTTTGTTTTATGTGTATTTTTGTGTAGTAATATTCCCTGGTTAAGTTGGGAGACGTTACACTAGCCACCTTCCTCCTATATCTTCGAGGTAGATTCTCCTCAAATTATCTATCTTTATTTCCTTCATCCCTTATACCCTCGCTCTCTGAATTATATTTTCCATCTAAGAAGGCCACTTCCATGTCCTTGAAGAATTCCATATCTTCCAGCGTTGGCTCATGGAGATTGGCATCTTCTCTCACTCGAACTTCAAATAAGACATGTTTTTATTCACATTTCTTAATGGGAACAAAAAACTTATTCGAAGGGAACCCAGGGATCGATTGGAATGAAGGTTGCTCCTTGTTAGGTAACCCATTGTTGTTTAGAACCGGTATAACCTCTTCACCATTATATGCCAACTGAGACAATATTTTGAAACTGTTTTGTTAAACAGGATCCGCAACTTGTCGAGGTTTTTCGATATTTTTAGTCGGAGGTTTCGGGCCATCGTGAGAGCGGCCAACAGAACTAGAAGGAGGTGGCACTCAACCTCCACCAAATCCAAATTTCCTTGATACCATCTGCCACTACTCTTTCTTTCCTACGCCAATGGGGAGAGATAAGTCTGCCTTCTTGCAATTTTTCACAAAAAGCTCATATTCGTGGCAGATTTTGCACTTGAATGAGAGTTGTTCATAGTCAAGTTGTTGCACATGTTTCCAATTATCCATGGAAATGAGAACTGTTTATGGGATCCCCTTCTCAAGATCTACTTTGACACAAATCCTTACACAAGAGAATATGTTCTTCTTAGGCTCAACCCGATCAATATACCTTCCAATAGAGTTCATGATACAACAAAGGGCATCATCACTCCAACAATGAAGTGGGAGATGTGGAAGTTGAACCCACACCAGAATAGCATAAGGAACATCATTCTTAGGACTGAAGTTAGGGGTCCATTTGTTAAGATACATCCCTCTTGCCCCCAAAAAATATGGGCCACTGCATAATATCATATCTCTATCTTCCTTGTGTTTAAAGAGGAAAGTTAAAAACCCTCTATTGCAAAAGAAATGGCTCAGAGAGCCTCTGATGAGAGGTTTCTAATTTTTCTCAAGCCAATTTTCTACCATCTTCTGAGAGGGCCAAATGCCCGTAAATTGGTCGATCAATCTCCGATCTACAAGAGCCAAGACCTTTTTCCTGGAAGATGAAGGAGGGAGCAAGACCTTGGGCATCTCATCCAGATTTTTAACAAATTCAAAAGTCCAAGGTTTCAAATTTTTCACTGAAGTCCATTGCACGGAATGCCAAAGCATCATCATCTAGAGGGGGTTGTCTCCCCCTCCCAATGCCATCTTCCATCCCAAAAAAACCAATGTCTATGGTTTCAACCGCTCACACCAGATCACCTTCTAAACGTTTACCCAAGAGACTGCAATGTTAACCAACAGATGTTAGATTCAGGTATTATTCAACCAAGCAAGAGTTCATTTTCAATTCCAGTAGTGATGGTAAGAAAAAAAAGATAATGCTTGGAGGACGTGTCTTGATTATAGAGATCTAAACAAAATCACCATCAAGGATAATTCCCTATTCCAAATATTGATGAGCAATTAGATGAGGTTCATGGAGTGGCTTATTTTACAAATTAGATCTTAAATCAGGTTACCACCAAATCAGATTAAGAAAATAAGAGATTCCCAAAATAAATTTTAGAACATATGAAGGGAACATTCATTTTGAGTTGATTAATGCTCCTACTTTTCAAAGCCTTATGAATAAATAAAAATCAGCCCCATCTTAGAAATTTTGTGTCAGTTTTATTTAATGATATACTTATCTATAAAAAGTCATGGGAATACCACATTAAACATGTGGATAAATTCCTACAAATTCTTAAGAACAATCAATTGTATGTGAAAATATCCAAAAGTGCTTTTGGGAAACAAGAAGTGGAGTAGTTGGGTCATATTGTTTCAAGGGAAGAATTCAAGGTGGACCCTCAAAAGATCCAAGCTATTACAAAATGGTATATTCCTAAGAACATTAAGACTCTTAGAGAACTTTTGGGTCTTACAAGATATTATCGGAAGTTTGTTAATAATTATGCATGCATTGCAAGCCCACTCACATCTCAATAAAAATTCATTTGTATGGAATGAAGAGGCTACCTTGGCATTCTCACTCTTAAAGCATGCCATGTCTTCTACACCGGTATTGACAACCCCTGATTTTGGTAAAACATTCATAGTTGAATGTGATGCACCAGGACAATGAATTGGAGCAGTATCGATGCAAGAAGGGAGACCATTGTCTTTTGAAAGTAAATAATTCAAGGGAAAAGACTTGGTGAAATCTACATATGAAAAAAAAAATGGAAGAAATTTTACATGCAGTAATAAAAATGGCGACAATATCTCATTGGGAGGCATTTTAAAGTCAAGATAAACCATGATAGCCTAAATTACTTTTTGGAAAAAAGATTGTCATTAGAAGAGCAAGAAAAACTGGTAACAAAAATGCAAGGGTTTGATTTTGAAATAATATACAAAAAGGGGAAGGATAGTGTGGTAGCAGATGTCATTTCCATAATAGAAGAAGCCTCGATTTTATATTCCATTACATCTTTCATTCTTGTGTCGTTGAAAGAAGCTCACCATGAATGGAAAAATGACAATAGTACTAGACAGAAAATACAGTGTATAAAGGAAGAGACGAGCTCTAAGGAACATTGGGAGTGAAAGAGACATATCCTTTGATACAAGACTAATAATTTCATTCCCTCAATCAAAGTTGAAGCAAGAAATATTAAAGAAATCTTATAGCCCCAATGGCAGAACATTCAGGGTTCCTTAAAACATATCAAAGGATCAAAAAATATTTTTTGGGGGGAAGGAATGAAGAAAGATATTCAAAATTTTGTAAGAGAATGTCGAATTTTCCAAAGAAATAAATGAGAGACAGTGAAACCTGAAGGGTTACTTTAGCCTTTACACATACCTAATCAAAGCTTGGAAGAGATATCAATGGCCTTCATTATAAGTTTACCAAAATCAAAAGGCAAGTATTGTCATTTTGGTGACCGTCGTGGATAGACTGACAAAATATGCACATTTTTGTGGAATTCAAAGTACATATACGGCAATCCAAGTGGAAGAAGTGTTCATGAAGTAAATTTAGACTTCATGGATTTCCTAAAGTAATAGTAAGTAACAAAGATAAAAAATTCACAGGAAAATTTTGGAAAGAATTATGGAAGATGAATGGAACAACACTAGCTATGAGTTCAACATATCATCCACAAACATATGGTCAAGCAAAAATAGTTAACAAATGTTTTGAGGGTTATCTACGTTGCTACTCTTCAAACAAGCAATCTCAATGGGTGAAGTGGCTTCCTCTAGCATAATGGTGGTATAATACCACCTATCACACATCTACTAAGTTGTCCCCATTTGAAGCCTTTTGTGGATATCTGCCTCCCAGTATCTCATACCTTTTGCAAGACCAATCCAAAGTACAGGAAATAGAGTCCCATATGGAGAATACTAAAGAAACATTAACAATTCTTAAGGTAAACCTTTGCAAAATAGGATGAAGCAGCAAGCATATCAACATCGAACTTAAAGACAATTTGCGAAGGGTGATTGGGTATTTTTGAGACTGCAACCTTATAAGCAATCTACTCTCAAACAAAAGAATAAGAAATTAGCTCCAAAATTTTATGGACCCTACAAAACTATTCACAATATTGGACAAGTGGTGTATGAGTTAGATTTTCCTTTTTCTCGCATTCATAAGGTTTTTCATGTATATTTCTTAAAAAAGGGTTTGGGACAAAATATGCCAATGCATATAGAACTTCCATAATTAAATGAACAAGGGAAGTTGATCCTTGAACCAAAAAAAATTATTGTTCAACGTTCTATCTTTTCAAAATAGAACCATTATGGAGTACCTAATCAAGTGGAAGAATACGCCTCCAAAAGAATCTACAGGGGAAAATGAGTAGTTCATGAAAAAACACCCTCAATTACAAATTTGAGGGAAAACCTTTTTAAAGTGGGGGCTATGTTAATCCCCTAAGACCCTAACGCTCATTCATTATTAGTTTACTAGTTATGTTTAGGTCAACTTAGTAGTAGGTTACAACATGCTCACTTTATCTCATATTTATAAGAAAGGGGATTCATTTGTATAGGCATATTGTCTTGTGCATTGGATATATTGTAAAAGGAGGTTCCCCCCTCGATGTAGATTATTATTCATTGACTATCTTTAGAGTTTGGTCCAAGATCTTTTTGGCTAAGATCTTGAAAATATAATCAATGGTACCATGAATATAAGGGAGTGAAATTAACAAGGAAGGGGAATTGGAAAGAGGACCATGACATGTATAAATTTCATTTTCATTAATAAGTATGGAAGGGTGTTGAGAAGATCACTAGTAGATCTAATGTATGGATGTTGCAACTATTGAATAGTGTTTGGGAAAATGATTTAGCCAAAAAGAGCTAAAAGCTTATAAAGCATTGCCCTACCTAGTTCTATAGGTTTTATGGGGTAGATGGCTCTCTTGTAATGATAGTCTATTTTATAACACTCAAAAGCCAATATTTCAAGTTTACTCACATATACATGGTGTATTCCAAGGACTAAAATCGATGTTGAATGGCAAAGTTCCAAGACAAATAGGAAAGCTAATGATTTGACAAGTCATATCCATGGTGTGTTATCCCAATGACCTCTTGAGCCATTGCTTTGAAAGCTCGCTAAATTGGGTAGGATGTGGAACAAAAAATGTGGTGTGATATTGTCTTCATGTCAGTTCCATTTCCAGTTCCACTTGTGACACACTTACATTTCATGAGTCAATTTCTTGTGACATGCTTACATTTCATGAGTCAATTTGCACAAAGTTGTTTCTTTAATATCTAAATTGTCTTACACCCAAATGGGGTGTTGGGGATGTGATCTTTCATGCTTGTTATACCACCAATTGGAAACCATGACCATCCCTTGATGACAAAGGGTGGCATGCACCATAAGCAAATGGTTATTAGGTGGGAGATATTCACCCCCTGGTTTGAGAGGACATTAATTGACACGCGTCACTTGGATATAACACTCTTCACAAGACCTTAGTTTATGAAGGCTCTAGATGCAAAGACGACAGAGAAAACCAAAGGGAAGGAGAAGCTCGAGATAGGACACAAAGCGAGGAGGTCTCACATGGCCATGATGACACTAGTACATTGCAAAATTATAGCTTGCAAAGAAGTTACGTTGAGGGGATTTATAACCATCAAGTAATGGACCAGCATTCTCCTAGTGATAGCCACACCCTGCATAAAATGGCTTCCTCCATTTCCTTTGGTCTACGTAGTAGGCATAGGACCTCGTTGGAAAAATGTAGAAGAGAACCAAACAAACACTAAGGGAGGCAAAGCAAGGGTGTAAATGGACTATCGGGTACTTGTTTTAGTTTATAATGTCGAGCACCTCAAGTAGAGGAAACACTCAAGGAGGAGTATTGGTGATAGGAGAAAGAGAAGGACATGACCCACCCCAACCAATGCCCATAGGCAAGGGCCAACCACCTTCTCATAAGGCATGATAGGGAGCCAAACCTAAACAGAATCGACACAAGCGCAAATCCACCAATGACACAATGTATTGCACAAGGTTTTGAGGGTAGGGATAATGCCACCATCATGCACACACTAAATAACTTGGAGAAGGTCCAAGGTCGTAGATCTACCACTAGTGGGATTCTTAAGAAGTAGGACCACCAAATTCCCTTGTACCCTAAATCTCTATTGACACACAAAGGAATTTATTGCATACCATCTAGATTTAATGTCAAAGAGAAGCAACTTAAAAGAAATTAAGGAAGAGTTTCCACAACGCGATGATAAATATTACTTCCCATTGCAAGCCCTCCAAAGCTCCAAGCTCCAAGTAAACCCTGGAAGATGGAGAAGGAGGAGGTAGTGAGGACTCCTAGCTCCCCATGTCCCTTGTTGAAAAGAAAAAATAGCATAAAGAAACTATGGTTAAAATCTACCTTTGAGATTCCATCTTTCTATGTTTCATTTCCAAAGTTTTAATAACCTAGGGCCAATCTCTTTTTACATATGTTTTTTTTTAATAAAATGTAAAGAACAAAATAACACCATACTTTCTTTTGTTTATGTTAAACTATAGAATCCAAAAGTCACTCCAATGAATATAAAGAATTTATTTTGATGTTCTTCCACTTAATATTCCACTAATATGTAAATCTTTCTTGCCACCTATTATATAAATAATTGATGCTAAAAAAAAATTAATTATCATATGAATTTTAAAGTGGAGTGTTTATGTTTCATTTTTGTTTCCACTTTTTTTTTTTTAATAGAAAATTTTCACCACATTATATTATATAATTTTTAAAATAATACTTGAGAAAAAAAAACAACAACTGACCAAGCCAACCAATCCGGGTCTGATCCAATCTTCCCCAGATAAATCAAGGGAATCAATGTCCTAATTGACCAAGCCTTCAAGCGAGCAGAGAAAAACCTCACTAAAAATTTTCAATACAAACAAGGACGAACAAAAACAAATTCCAGGTTGCTTTTCAAGAAGTAATAATCAGTCCCTGAAACAAACTGATGGCTAGATTCTACCAAATTAGAAGATATCCTCAAAGAGAGTAGGCCCTGCTTTCTCTCCATCCCAAGTGTAGTATGTCAGCCTTCCATTTACTGATGTTAATGCTCGCTTGGACATCTGATCGCATCCCAAGTGTAGTATGTCAACCTTCCTTTTACTGATGTTAATGCTCACTTGGACATCTGATGTTTCCACTTGTTACAGGGAAGCCATTTCTTTAACATTTATATTGCTTCCATTTCTGACAAGCAAGTCATTTCTTTAACATTTATATTGTTTTAAATTTTAATGGGCATGTAACTTTTTAACATTTCTTTTAACTATTCTTTTGGAATTTAAATGCATATGATTTTTTATGTTTTCTTATATTTATTGTTTTATTAGAAATTAATTGTTAAGCCACTGAATGGTAGTTTATAATCCTATTTCCCTGTATCGGGTGGTTGGGAAGAGAATAGCCTCGGGGTCCCCTCAGGGTTAGACTACACATGTCGCCTCCACCAACCATCGCGACCACTTGCCCCTCCACCTGCCCCCACCTCATGCCCTGACGTCCGCATAACTCCTTCACCCACGCCTTGCTCTGTCCGACCTTCAAGCAATCTTCTCACAAGACTTTGTTGGTTCCTGGGCATAGCTCGCATGTACTCCCCCAAGCACAAACATTATGGCTCTGGGCATCACTACCATGAGTTGCCATGACTCCATCTCGATTGGCCCTCTCTTGGTGATTATTACCTCTCGGATGGTGTTGTGTATTTTACCTCGCCACCCTTTGCTACAATGTAGGCTCTATGGAATTCTCTCTGCACCTTACAGCCTCTCTGTACAACTCCCCCCGCACCCTGGCCTGCATTTCTCTAACCTCTGCTCTCGTTTCTGCCACCCATAATCATGTCAACTCCCCTCTCCCAGCCTCCACAATGCACGCAATGGAAGGCATAGACACAGACGAGGTCGACAAACTGGTCCCTGACTACTCGCCGCAATTGAGCATGATGCAGAGGATTACCGAGAGCACACCCCTCCAAACATCCAAGCTGGTAACCTGGTGGAGGCTGACATTCAAGTTCTTCAAGGTTTTGTGACAGAGGATGAAATTTGAGCAGAAGTCAACTCATGGATACTGGATATTGGGGGAATTTGAGCCAGGGAGTCCCAATACTACCAAACCATTGAACTATATTGGCACATGAAGTTGATCCTGGGTTAGACTTTGGTTGATAGGAAGGAGGAAAAGGAGGAGCTCGCCCTCCAACTAGATGAAAATCAAGCACAGGTGACTCTTTCGAACACCAAGCTCAAACTCTTGGGCAAGCAGCTTGCTAGTATGAACCTGGAAACAATCATTGCATGTGCTCCTCAAGTGCACCATGAGGTTGGGCCTTCTCACTCGTAATATAGCATATGTCTATTTTCATTTTGTCAATTATGTTCCAGTTTTTTGGAAAAGGGCATAGGACCCATCATAGCCATTTCTTAGATAAACAATCTCATCATCAACTTCTCAGGGACAATATTTGTTTTAACTACAATAGCAGTAGGTTTCCAACTTTTCTAGACAAATTGATGCATTGTTGTTGGTCTAGTTTCCCAAGCGGTAGGCCAGCAATAGGCTTTTTTGTAACTCTTTCTCTGATAATATAACTTGCTCAGGATTACTTATTAAAAAAAAATAGTTTATAATCCTATTTGTTGAGTTGTGGTTTGTTGAGCAAATGAGTTGTAAAACCTTATCTTGAAATTTAGGTGCACTTGGATTTATATCTTTTATTAATCAACTCTCATCTTGAAATTCAACTCCTCTGGGATCTTATATTTGTTGTATGGATCATTATCTTTTCTTATATTTATCTATGCTGAACTCATTACATGGATATGATATTATAAAATCTTTATTTGTTGAGTTCATTAGAAGTAATTGTATATTCATGTATTCAATAAAATATTGATTTCAATGAAATTCAAATAGAGTTGATAACTTATGGAATTTATAAAAATATTAAGGTTTTGGCGAGATGAATATGTGATTAATGTTAATGATTTTTTTGAAAATTATTATAATACATATAGTTTTATAAGTTTTAATATCAAAACATTGAGAACAAAATTTAAAAAATAATTAAATAAAAGAAAAATGAAAAAATTAAATTGTATAGGAAAAAATGAGAAAAGCAAAGATAAAAAGAACAAGAACTTTATTTTACCATAGGCTCAAGGAAAATTCTCTAATGTTGTTGTGACATTAGAGACTATGAGACTATGACATCAACAAGAATAAACACAACTTGAATCCACAAATATCTAATTACAATAGAACTTGAGGATTAATCAACACAACTTGAATCCACAAGTATCTAGTTATAATAGAACTTGAAGATGAGACTATGACATCAACAAGAATCAACACAACTTGAATCCACAACTATCTAATTACAATAGAACTTGAAGATTAATCAACACAACTTGAATCCACAAATATCTAATTACAATAGAACTTGAAGATTAATCAACACAACTTGAATCCACAAGTATCTAGTTACAATAGAACTTGAAGATTAATGTTGACTTACAACAAGAATCAACAACTTGAATCCACAAGTATCTAATTACAATAAAACTTTAAGATTAAAGGTTTCAAATCTAAAAGATAAAATTAACTCAAAATTTTGAAGATTAAAGGTTTCAAATCTAAAAGATAAAATTAACTCAATTTTTTTTACAAAATAGGGAAATAAATAAAAGAAAAACTGAAATATAAAAAAGATTTTAAAAAAATTATAAAAATATATAATATTAAACAAAGTCAAAAATTTATAAATAATTTTTTTTTAAATAAAAACTTTAGAAATTAAAAATATGAACACTCAAAAATGACAAAATTGATTAAAATCAATAAAAAATTAATTATAATTAAAAAGTTTTAAAAATTAAATTGATTAATAAAAATGTTTTTTATATTAAGATTCACAAAAGTTTTGCAAGAGGCTTTTTTTAGTTACCCACCACATTCCTTAAAGTTACAACCACGTATGCAAGTTGAACCACTTGTAATTGGGGTCTCCTTATGTGTAGCCTATGTCTGTTAAATATGCTCTTATCATCTTGACAAATGTCTTTTCTGTTCGAGTTCAATATGCTCACCTTGCTATACACCACCAAAGAGTGGAAGGGATTTTATTTGCTTCTTGTCTTGACAGAGTTATCACTGACACTATAATATAATCGGTTGGGGTGGAGTTCATTATCTGCTTATCATTGCCTTTGAATCCCCAGCACAATTAGGGTTTGTATATCATCACAATTAGGGTTTGTAAATCATTGCCTTTGAATCCCCTAAATCCCCTAGGGCCATCAGTCTGTATGCAAGAGTTTATTAGCTAAGTTTGTATATCATTGCCTTTGAATCTCCTACCAGAGTTTGTATAAAAGAGTTTTTATCTTCAGATCTTGTTTTGCGGCACCTGCCACCCCATTTTAACCATATTAATTATAATTAAAATGGTAAAATCTTTATTTATTTAACTCTTATCTTCGTTATAAGACTACAATTTTTAAACACAGTCGTGAAGAAAGCTGTACAATAAAATGGTCCAGCAGTATAAAAAGACGGAAATCGATGAGCGTTCGGGAGCGCCATATGACAAAAGAATCGTTGTGTATCAAAAGGGGAAAGTTCGTGACGATGAATACTTCACCTCGTGTGCTTAATCGAAGCCATTTCGACAGAGTCTTTAGCAATTGATTTCATATGTTTTTGCCAAGGTTGGAATCAACAGCCTCGAAAGTGATGAAAAATGTTGAGGGTCAAAAACTGCAATATCTTTTTATCATTGCTCTTTCTCAATATCTAATATCTAATCTTTGGAATATTTCTATCAACATAAAGTTCAGTTACAGATGCATTTGAATGTTCTCAATAGTTGAAATATTTCACATTTAATCATGGAAATGATTCTAATAACACAAAAACTAGTTCTGTTATTTGGGTTTAGTTTAGGTGCTTGGAAAGAATTATTGGTATCCTCTCTACTCACATTCAATACCCTCAAGTAACATGTTGAATTCAAAATGAAAATATTGCTGTAATAACTTTGAGTCCTATTGTTGAGTATACTCACATTCAATACCCTCAAGTAACATGTTGAATTCAAAATGAAAATATTGTTGTAAATGGCCTTGAGTCCTATTGTTAACCAGCTTATACTTGGAAAATTCCAAGGTGGTTTACCCCAGATGTTTGTCCTGTACCTTTAAAAATAAAATGCTTAGAAAATAATTCAGTATTGATACAATATGCTTTGACACTGACAATAAAATCGCTAGTCTATGTTTTCTCTGAGTGCGATACCAACACTAAACGAAAACTTATTTGTCCAAAGACAACAGACTCTGCATTAAAATCCATGCATCTGTCCAATATTATCATAGCAAGCTGATGCAGCAGCCTATATGTGTCTTCAACTTGCAACATGGCATTCCTTC
>JASDQU010509734.1:51108-65187 GCA_032191745.1 Picea mariana
TGAGGAGGCGCTAGGCTTATGTCACTTCACTTAGTGGGGCCAACTTCTCCTAGAAGTGGTTAAAACCACTTTATAAATACTAGGGGCCGACTTTACAAATACCACCATACAAATAAAGTTTGACCAATCCACAAAATGAGATTTGATCTTATATAAGACCCGACATGATCAATCTAGAAAAGGGGATTTGATCTATAAGATAATAACTCAAATTTAATTAGAATATTCTTCGAAGTTACAATATTTCAATTATGTTATTCGTCCCTCCGTCAGGTGCATGTCTAATGTGAATGAAATGATTATTGGTGATAAAAAGGACCACCCCTACACCGCACTGAGGTGGATTCCCTTGGCAGGCTCCATCAAAGTAACCCCAAGGAAGAATATAGCCAATGGTTGGAGGAATTGGGGTATGAGTCTTTTTGTTCTCTCGGGTCTTCCTTGAATTCCTCTGCCATATTGAGCGTGAGTGTGGCTGTTACTTTTGGAGGGACCAACTTGTCCTTGAAAATGGCACTATTACGTGCCCACCATAAATTGGAGAACAAAATGCTAGGTAGACCTACATAAAGAGAAACTGATCTGTCATGAATCCATGATCTGAAGCAATCATCCAAAGATTCCTTGTTCCAGTCAGCTTTGGGCTTTAGTTGTTCCTTTATCATCCTTTAAACCTGGCCTGCATAAGGGAAATATATGAACATATGAGTTACAGATTTTGAATTCGATTTACAAAGAGGACACCAATTTAGACCACGCCGTCCTCTCTTTAAGCCATTGTCCCAAGTCAACAATTTGTTTTTCAGAGTAAGCCAAAGGTAATTTTGCAGTGGGGAGGGGATTTTAACTTCCATGAGGGTTTCCACCACCATGACGTGGGGGACTCAATTCTATCTTCTAGACAAGTTTTGTAGCCTAGTTTGACCATGTACGACCCATTCAAATTGTTCTTTGACCATCATAGGGATTCCTCAGCCTCTTCGTATAGGGATACAAAGTTTTCACATAACCGAGTGATGAAGGATTCCCATTCATCAAATTGGGATTCAGGAAGCACTATCAAGGCCACACCCTTCTAGACCAGTAAACCTCTCATCTGATGTGTACTATTGCTTACATCACAAAGGGAAAATATACCTTTATCCCTTAAATACTAAATGATCCAGGTGGATATTGGTGGCCACCCACCTGTTCCAAATTCCAACTGGCTCATCTTGACATTTTTCAGTTTAGCACGGTTCTTTGTAATGGGGACATTTCTTTGTAATTGTGGGTTCTACACTTTTGGGGCTGCCCCGAAGCCCGACACAACATCCATGTGGATATTGGTGGCCATCCACCTATTCCAACAAGATTATTTTGGAATTTTTCATGTCAGTACATCTTTTTGTACTTCCAGTAACCTTTTGGGGCCTTAAACAATGTTTTCTTGGCTTGCCACAATCAAACTATAGATGAAGTCATCTTTTGATGACATAATGTGTAGTTCTCTAAAATACCTTTCCAACGGGCTATCACATGCCTAAAACTAAGATTGTATGCAAAGGTTAAAACCCCATGAAGTTGATGTAGTACTAACTTACCCCAACGGGGCCCACGTGACTTTTGGCGCTTCATACCCTAGGGTTAGGTTTTTGGATTTCTAGGGTTTTGGCATTCATGTTTATCATAAAAAGGCCTTCAGAACCTCATTGTACTCATCTTCTTGCGAATGAGCGTAGCCGTCACATCTCTTCTCAGAGATAAAGCTACCACCATTCTAGCAAGTCTTGCACTCTGTATTTTTATAGTCTCTATACATTTCTTTCATTAATAGAAATCATGTATTGTTGTATTTCTCTGTTTCTGGCAATTTCTATGTGTATTTCATTGTAATATCTTTTCTTTCATTTCGTTCCAAAAATAATTCGGATCAGTAGTATCAGAGCATGTTTCTCTTGATTGTGTTTCAATGCATGTCCCCGATGAGGTCCGAGTATCCCAAGTTGGGTCTCGAGCTTATCTCTCTTGAGGACAATCGCTCTCGCATGCCCAGGAAACCCTCTATGGTGGAAGCAAAGAAAAATGACGGAGCGGAACATTCTATTAACATGTTGTTTGAGCAAGATCTCACGCAACACAGGGATGAAATGATGGATAATTTTTCCCACATACTTTAATGCCTGTCGATAGAAACAGGCGCATCTTCATCAAGCGACCACTTTGGAGGAACCTCTCCCTTTAAGGTACAAGTTAATTTTGATAGTCCTATATTTGAAGGTCAGATAGATGGGGATGCCTTAGAAAAATGGTTAAATCTGCTAGAAGGTTATTTCTTTGTTCACGATTTTTCTAACAGGGAAAAGATCATCTTCGCACTCCTCAAGGCTCTCCCCCATGTCAAACATTGGTGGGAAACTTACTGGGAGAAAATTTCCATAGAGGAATCTGGAATATATGGGGTCGATCCCACTTGGGATTTTTTATGGATGCAGTCAAGGAACTTTACTACCTTATTGATAACTATGAAGAGCAGTACATGAGATGGACCACAATGCGGCAAGAGAAGAGCCAAACAGTGTCAAAGTTCACAAATACTTTCCATACATTGCGCAGCAAGCTGGGTATCAAAGACTCCAAGTGACATCTGGTTCTGAAATACCATGGGGCTCTGCATAGGTACTTCCAAACCAAAATGAATTTCCTAAACATCTCATCATTGGGAGATGCCTATCAATATGTTGTCAAAATCAAGCAGAAATTTAGGCACCAAAACAAATGGGAGTTTGGGTCTGCAAATCCTCAATAACCAAAGCATGGTAAAGACAACCCTAACCAATATCCTCTCAACAACCAGTCCAAGATAGAGGAAAATAAGGGTAAAGGAAAGATGAATAATGACATTATGAAGTGGTCCGACTTCCATAAAATCCCCTGGTGCAACACCGATGAATGTCACTCGAAATAGTCATTTGTGGTCGAGGTCAAAGACAAGGAGCCGAACCCTAATTTGGAATATGATCTAGAAAATATTGAAAACAGATAGATCTTCGATGCAAACCCCACTGCTACTGTCACAACTGCAACAATTCAACTAGAAGAACTAGTCGATCCTGAAGAGGGGGAGCACCTCTTCCATTCACAGATGGGGGTAAAGGGGATCCCATTTCATTTCATTGTTGATAGCGGCAGCCAGAAGAACCTCATATCAACTGAGGTTGTCAAACAGTTGGGGTTGTCGACAACACCACACCCGTAGCCATACAACATCGGGTGGCTTCACCAGGGATGATATCTGCGTGTCAGCCAACAGTGTCTCCTATCCTATGGCATCCATCCCTTCAAGGATGAGGTAGTGTGTGATATTTCCCCTCTTGATGTATGTGATGTTGTTTTGTGCCAACCATATATGTGGAAACGCCATGTTGTTTATGATTCTCAACCCCGTAGTGTCATTATTACTCTGGGGGGTCAACTTTACAAGATACCAGAGGTAGTTCTGACTATTGTTCCATCAAAACAGTGCCGCAAGGTAATCTATCATACTGCAAAATGCATCCTCTTCACAGTCTGTTCAAAGGATGCACAGAAGGCCACTGCAACTACTGCAAGCTCAACACCTTTTATCCAGCAAAAGCATATTGTAGAAGAGAAAGAATATATTGTTTCTTAACTTATGATGGTGCCTACATAATGCCCCGTCAATCCTAGAGACAATAGGTTGATGTAACATATTCAACCTCACCAACAACAGGTTCGTGACAGCCTTCCACAAACCAAGCAAGGAAACTTCTCCAACAAGGCACGCAGCTCACCAAGATTCAGATCCAGAAAACACTTTCCCCTCTTCCATGGGCACGCAACGCAATGGATACCATTGCTTCCTGAGGGGGGAGGACAGATCCAGGTGGATATTGGTGGCCACCCACCTGTTCCAAAATCCAACTGGCTCATCTTGATGGTTTTTAGTTAAGCATGTTTCTCTGTAATGGGGACATTTCTTTGTAATTGTGGATTCTTGTTATAGCAAGATTTGCCTCACCATTGCTATCTTGCACAGAGGGCCTTTTTCCATTTCCCTATGTAGACTTATCAACCCCTTTTTGATAAATCCAGAGCCAAAATATATATTTTTCCACATATACACCCCCTAACTACTTTGCAAGATGTGTATACACTTGCTACTCCACTACAGCTCACATATATCAGGATTTTTGCTAGAAAATACAAAATAAGGTCGGGTTTCCATGTCAGGACAGAAGATCTCTGATCTTTGGCCTTCCATATACTGGAAACATTCTGACTCGACCCTTCAGTTGCATTATGGAGGCTATAAGAGCACAATTTCGAGCTATGGAAAAAGAGGAGAAAGCATTCAACTTTGAGATAAAAGTTACTCTGGAGAAATTACTTCATATTGAGTCTTCATCCCTTTGTCCCTCAAGTCTGAACACAGTGTTCAGCCCCCAATCTCTTTCATTATTGTCGAGAGGACCTCATTACCGCTTTGCTATGAGCTTGCCTTTGGTGGAGGATTGAAGTGGTGGAGACCCAGTTGGAAGGAACTTGGTTTCTTGGTTTCGAACCGTGCCAACACAGAAGTTTGTAATGTTGATACTTTTGTTGATCAATTATTAATAGAAATACTCCTTTGTCGTCCTATCGATATCTTGCAAATATATGATTATTATCCATGGGCATGTTTGTAATGTTTATTAATGGATTGTGTTATCTGATGTGCTAACTCATTTTATATATTGTCACTATATACTTGCATCGATTGTTTGTTGAGAACTTCTTGCAGGTGTAAAGCTTTGGGACAAAGTGCTCAACAGTGGAACGGCATCAAACGATTGGATCGAGGTAGGCTTCTTCCTTGTATTGCACATTAGTTTATATAGCACATGTTGGAATTGAGTTGATTTCTGCAGTCATACCTGTCTGTTGTGGTTTACTCTGGGCCATAGAGAGTTTTTCCCTTGTAACAGTTCTTCACTTCCAGGGTTGTCCTAAAGCCCTACACAACATCCAAGTGGATATTGGTGGCCACCCACCTATTCCAACTAGCTTATTTTGGAATTTTTCTTGTTAGTACATCTTTCTGTACTTCCAGGGCCATTTTGGGGCCCTAAACAGTGTTTTATTGGCTTGTCATAGTCACTCTATAGACAAATTCAAAGTTTGACAACATAATGCGTAGTTCTCGAAAAGAACTTTCCAACAAGATATCAAACGCCTAAAATGGAGATCGTATGCAAAATTTATGACCCTGGGAAGTTGATGTACTAACTTACCCCAACGGGGCCCACATGACTTTTGACGCTTCATCTCCTAGGGTTAGGTTTTTGGATGTATAGGGTTTTGGAATTCATGTTTATCATAAAAAGGCCTTCAGAGCCTCATTGTACTCATCTTCTTGTGAATGAGCGTAGTCATCACATCTCTTCTCAGAGATAAAGTTGCCACCATTCTAGCGAGTCTTGCACTCTATATTTTTACAGTCTCCGTACATTTCTTTCATTAATAGAAATCATGTATTGTTGTATTTCTCTGTTTCTGGAAATTTTTATGTGTATTTCATTGTAATATCCCTGCTTTCATTTCGTTCCGAAAATAATTTGGCTCACTGAAGGAGGGGAGGGGACAACCTAAAATTGTTTCCTGTGCCTAGCCATGTGTCTTCCCCCAAACGTACACTTCTTCCATTACTGATCCGCCAAACCATCTAGTTTCCTACTAGTGGAAAGGCTTCCACCAAGGATTTCCATACGATTAAACCCTTAGGTGATTTGACTATATTTTGGAACCATTCAACAATAGATTGATTTGGAAAGTATTTTGAATTCATAACTCTGGTCCACAATGAACTTCTTTGGGTTAATCTCCATACATTCCTTCCAGCTAGAGATTGAGCAAAAGGCAGAATTTTCTTCAGTCCCCATCCTCCCATTTCCTTAGGGGCTGCAATGGTTTTCCAACTAGCCAAGTGAGTGCCCGGAGGGAAATTATGGCCAGCCCATAAAAATTGAGAACTAATCCGTCGAATTTTTTTTAAGACACCTTTTGGAATTGCAATAATGGAATTCTCATACACAGAAATGCTTTCTAAAACTGCTTAAGTAACATCAATCTTCCACCCCTGGACAACAACCTGTTTACCCACACTGAGATCCTAGCCTCCACTTTTCTAATTATCCAACTCCAATCTTCCTTTCTACATCAATCTGGTTTTAGAAAAAAAAACAAGTACTTTATACCTTCACTTATAGTTTTTCTTTGAGCCAAGATAACACTAAAAAGGGAGGTTGCTTCAGCTTTAAAGCAATGGTTTAAAATGATACAATATTTTTCCATATCGACCGTCATATCGGTGGTGCTACAGTAGAGGTTTAGGATAATTTTAAAGGAAGACATGTCCCTCTGAGATCCGAAAAAGCTGCAAAAAATATCATCCATAAATAGTAAATGAGATACCACTTCCAATTCAAAGAGTCTAACTCCTCTTAAGAGGCCATTAGAACTAGCCTCCTTTATCATTTTACTAAGTGCCTCTGTGATGATAAGGAAGAGGAATGGAGAAAGGGGGAAACCTTGGCAGAGACCTCTCGAGGATTTCAAAAAGCGGGTAGGGACCCCATTGATGAGGATCGTGAAAGAGGCACTATGTAAGCATCCCATGATCCAATTAATGGAGTTCATGCCCATCCCAATTTGAAAGAGCATCGGGCACATAAAAGTCCAGTTAACTTGTTAATAGGCTTTTGACAAGTCTAGTTTTAGGATGACAACTTTAAGATTTTTTTTATTGACAAAGTGGAGGACCTCTTGGATGATAGCTACTGCGTCATGAATCTACCTATTATGTAAAAACACAAACTACTCTTCCCCAATGATCTCGCTTAGCATCAACCTCCATCTTCTTAAGATAATTTTGGAGATTAACTTATAAATTACGTTGCAGCAAGAAATCGGCCTAAAATCCTCAAAAGATTTTTCATTTTGTTTTGGGGGTTGAGACACGGGAAATTCAAGTTTAGAGGATTGTGAACCCTTCCTTTTTTAGAGACTCCCTCACCACCAATAGTACGCCATCTTTCATAAGGTCAAAAAGGGATTTATAACACTGTATTGAAAAACCATCCGGGCCTAGGCATTTTTCGTTCTCCGTGGAGGAGAGGGTTGACCACAGTTCCACTTCTGAGACCTCCCCTTCTAATGAAAGATTAATATATTTCATGAATACTGGGGGGAATTTACCTACAACTTCCAGAATTTCCTATATAGGGCATCCAACTAGGGTTGAGAAGAGATTGTTGAAGTACCTTGCGCCAAGTTCATGTTTATTTTTCAATAAGCAAGGTTTAAGCATGAAGTTCATTCATTTTTTTTTGCATATAACTTAAACCATAAACAATTATGTTGCAGCAACCAAGATCACAAGAAGAAACACCATGCACAAGAACACAAGAAATATCATGGGAAACCCTTCTCAACAAGGGAAGAAAACCCAGCCAAATCCTTTGTTATATTCTTCAAGAGAAAGATCTTCACCACCAAGAAAACCTAGCACACAAGAGGGTGATTACAAACCCTAGAAGACTAGCACCCAAGAGAGGTGTGCACTTTTCCCAAGAAGATGTACTTGCTGAAATTTCCAAACTCACTCAAAAGATATGATTCCTCAATGGGGAATCTACCTTTACTTATATTAGACTTGACCTGTCAACAAAAGTGTCTATTGGCACAACAGGGCCAACCTCTCTAACTCAAAATATAATTAATAATAACCATATTAATTGTCTTTTACATTAATTATCAATTACATTAAGGTGGGGCCGACCTGTGCCCTTTACATTACAATTAGGGTTATAGGCAGGTCTAACTCTTAAACAATATAGCAAGGGATCCCATACACCCACTAGTGCTTAGCCACTAGGGGCACATCCATAGGGATGTCCATATCTCTATCTCACTGCATTACATAGGAGAACCACTCTCACTAGTGCTCAACCACTAGGATCACGTTCACATGTGCTCGTCCATAGGCACGTCCCCTCAACAGATCTTCTTTCCCACTGCATTACACATGAGAGTCATCTGGAGTTCATGATCTAAACTCTCTTCTCAGAGGATGTAATGTCGCTTTCCAAATAGGAGTTCCAGAGAGGAGGCTTAATGGTCTAAACCACCCAGTTAGACTATAGCCAAGGCCAGAAAAGGGGTAAACAGGGTTACTAGAGGTCACTCCAGTCACAGGTGTTATATTCGGAAAGTGACATTGAGATAAAAAGGGTTAAAAGTGCTTTTAAGTCATTATGAGCTAAAAATAGAAGTCAACATTGAATTAGGGTTTCAGCAGTGATTCAAGGTTTTGGAAATCTATAAAGGAAGGGTCAATGACCTAATTCATCATTATGCAAATTATGACTTGTCATTGAGGAGAGAGGCGCATCTCAGGAGAGATAGTTCAATGGATTCCAGGAGGAAGACACAGTTGGCTGATTTCGGTGTTGAGAGACACACCCTAGTCACTGGGAAGATCATTCAGATCTTCCATCATTCTTCAGTAGCAGTTACATAGTGTTCAGCAGTAAGGGTGCATTCATCCAGAGTGAGGGTGCAACTTCTGAGAGGGTTTTGGGTCGACTTACCCCATCCAGGGGGAATTATGAGATTTCCCTCCGACCCATTTCAAAGGAGGACAAGGCACATCTTTTTCCTGTTTCCTCATCAGATTCTGACAGAGGAATCAACTAGGATTCATTTTCCAGACTTGGACGTGCGACACTTTTGGCAGGCACATTTGGGGTTCCAAAGCGAGCATCAGAATAGATTCAGGGAAACCCTTCCGACCCATTTCCCAATAGACCAAGGTGGTCGTTTTGAGACATATCTCATCTAATTCCGATGGTGGAATCACTTGGACGCATTTTGCCAGAAGAAGAGGGGTGCATTCCCCCAAGGGTATCCATCTGGGGTCCATACTCATCAGCAGAGGGGTCTGACAGCTACTAGTACTGAGGACTAGAGCAGGGCGCATCATTTGGTACAGTTTCCAGGCCATTCCAAGAAGTATAGCTCTCAGGGAGAACTTTCCAGACTTCCAGCAGTTACCATCAGAGCTGCCATATTCCCAGCGCACCCATTGATCTCACACCACTCACATATTCCGGGTATTATATTTTAGTTGCTTATTTGTATTCCGGCTAAGATCCTTTTGTCTTCTGATCTAGCCGAGTTTTGTTATTTTATTCAGCCGCATTCAGCCTATTGTAATCCGCAGAGACATCATAATACAAACTTTGCAGTCCTTTGTCAGATTTATTATTTGTATGATCATTTATACGATGTAAACAATAGATCCTACATACACACTAACAACATTTCCTAGACTAGCCAAGCCAGGAACATTACAGTGGTATCAGAGCTTTAGTCCTACTAGCCTATGACTAAAGATAATGAGTGCAGCAGAAGACCCAGAGGGTCATGAACACGAAGGTGACGAATATGTCACTTACAGTATGCATAAGGAAAGAAGGCATAGGCCTGACTTTCCCCCTTTTCCTCCTAGCTCAGAGGAAGAGGAAGAGGGACACAGAGAAGCAGAGAGAAGGGCAGAGTGTGAGGCTGAGCGTGAGGCTGAGAGGATGCTAAGAGACAGATATGAGTGACCAGAGGGCAGTGGCAAGGCCCTCATAGATCCAGAGACATCTTTCATGTAGGTTATCAACGATATGTTAGCTGGTCAGCAGACCATGTCTCAGTCCTTGGCATAGGTGGTTGATAGATTTGCTAGAGTGGGCACCCTAGACACAAAATTCCCGCATGCAGCATAGGGGAACTCAGGAGCAGGTAGTAGACCCCAATCACCCTTTCGCACATACACCTCTGTGAGTAGGATTCCCATAACCTTGTTTCCCAGTTTCCAGAGGGCACCCCCGATAGCAGCACCGCCACCAATAGCACAGAGGCCACCCACTCATGCAGAGGAAATTACAGAGTATAAGAGGGAGTACACAACATTGGGTCGTGACTTCCATCAGAAAATGACCCTAGTAGAGTACTGTGGACTAGAACTCAGGAACCATCCCAGAGAGCTACAGAGAGGAGGATTGCAACAGCAGAAGGGCATAACATGGATTTCATCTAAAAAATTGGTAAAATCACCATACCTTCTTTCAACGGATCGTCCAAATGCACTGCCAGAGCTTGGGTAGAGAAGCTAGACACATACTACAAGCTCAACCAGATGACCGAGACAGAGGCCATCAGTTTCCCGACCTTACACTCGGAGGGTGAGACACACAAGTGGTGGTATCATGGATTTGTGACATTGGGTCACAGTTGCATCACTTCCTATAGTGAGTTCACAGAGAGGCTCATGGACAAGTTTGACAGGAGGGATCCCGAGATCCACTTCATGGATCCAGCCCAGTTGAGACAAACTGGCATAGTAGAGGCGTTCATCACAAAGTTTCAGCGGGTAGTCATGGCAGTGATAGATATATCAGAGCTCGGGTTGATCATGCTATTCACAGAGGGACTCACCGAGCCCTTGAGAGGATGGGTGAAGGCATACAGGCCTCCCACCTTACAGGATGCCATCCTTCGCACACAAGATTTGGCAGACTCAGTGCCAAAGACTAAAACATTTTCCAAACCCTTCGTACCCTAGAAGGATCGAGACACGAAGCCATTTCAGAGAGAATGGAAGGGCAAGGAGAAGTTGGATGATGAGACTAGGTGAGAGCTTATGAGGAAGAAGCTTTGCTTCAACTGCAGAGACCCTTGGGTCCCATGCCACCGGTGCATGGGCAAGGGATAGATTCATTATCTTGAGGTGGCAGAAGACAGTTTGGACAGCGAGGAGGAGGAGAAGGACAGTGGATCCACTAGCTCAGAGGAGGAGTAGGACAGTGGATCCACTAGCTCAGAGGAGGAGCAGCCTCCCTGTAGACCTCTGACACCGGCAGGAGCCCATCCTCTAGTAGTCCCATAGCCACCTGAGCAGGCTAACAGGAGGAAACCAGCAAAAGGGAGGAGTCATAGCGACCCTTTCTGGTGTTCCCAGGTATGATACCCTCCGGATCAGAGGGACTATTCAAGGGCAACAACAAATCTCCATGATAGATGGTGGGGCCACCCACAAATTCATCGACGCTTCACTAGTATTGAGACAGGCACTTTAGATAGAGGAGTTTGAGGGGTTTGACGTTGCAGTAGCAGATGGCCACACAGTGGAGTGTCTAGATAGAGTTCCAGACTTGGAGGTAAAGTTAGGAAACTATACAGTGAGAGATACATTTTATGTGGTTGACCTATCTGACACATATGTTGTTTTGGGAGTCCAGTGGATGATTACCTTGGGAAAAATCACAACCAATTACCAAACCTTGGAGATGGGATTCAGAGACCATGATGGGAAGAAAGTTGTTCTAAGAGGTCTGTCGACATGACCACCCAGGATAGTTTTATCCAAGAGGATGGAGAGTATATTTAGACATGGGGAAGTAGCATATGTCGTCGTGTGTTTGATCACTACGCAGAAGGATTCACAGGGTCGACAGCAGTATCATATAGAGATCAAGTATTTGTTGGGACGACATCCTCAGGTTTTTCATTCGATTCCACCAGGGAGACCACCTGATAGGGGGTTTGNGCAGCCCATTCGCTTCTGCAATTGTCCTAGTTCTGAAGAAGAATGGCACCACGAGGATGTGCATTGATTACCGATCCTTGAACAAGAAAACCATCAAGAATCGGTATCCTATCCCATGCATTGACGAGTTGTTGGATGAACTACATGGGGCAGTTTTCTTTTCAAAGATTGATCTTAGCTCTGGGTATCACCAAATCAGTATCTGACAGCAAGACATAGAGAAGACGAAATTTTGATTTCCTGGTTATGCCATTTGGGATAACCAATGCACCCGCCACATTCCAGTCTTGCATGAACTACATATTCAGGGATCAGTTGAGGAAATCAATCTTGGTTTTCTTCGACGACATCTTGGTCTACAGCAAGACATAGCAGGAGCATATGGGGCACTTGGATGAGGTATTGAGCATCATGAAGGCATAATCATTATATGCCAAAGAGTCCAAGTGTGAGTTCGGTATGACAGAGCTACTTTACTTAGGCCATATCATCAGTGCACAGGGGGTACATGTGCAACATGAAAAGATGAGGGTCATTCTGGACTGGCCAACGTCCAAGAACGTAACAGAGTTAAGGAGTTTCTTCGGGCTATGCAACTATTACAGGCGGTTCGTCCGAGGTTTTTCTAAGATTGGAGCACCACTGGTGGATCTTACCAAGCATGGGGCTTTCATCTGGACGGAGGAATCATGGAAATCCTGTGATCACATGAAGGAAGTCATGAGCACTTGTCCAGTATTAGCATTACCAGACTTCACCTTGCCATTTGTACTACAGTGTGACGCATTCGGCGAGGGTACCGGGGCAGTTTTGATGCAAGGAGGACACCCCGTTGTATTCAAGATCAGGAATCTCAATCAGCCCAAGAGGTCATACTCCATTTATGACAAGGAGATGTTGCCAATCATGCATGCCTTGACCAAATTCAGACAATATTTGGTGGGCAGCAAATTCGTGGTCAAGACGCATCACAACATCTTGAAGTATTTCCTTGAGCAGAAGGACCTTAGTGAGCGCCAACAGAAACAGGTGATGAAGGTATGGGCATTTGACTTCGACATAGAGTATGTCAAGGGGAAGAAGAACATTGTGGTTGATGCACTATCGAGGAGACCTGCGGCCTGTTCTTTGATGGAGATTTCAAAAAATTGGAAATCCCACTTATTAGTGGAATATTCCAAGAACAAGTTCGCTTGTGAGGTGATGGATGGACAGATACAGGATGACAGGTATAGGGTCATTGACGATGTCATATTCTACAAGGATACAGTCTACTTGGTGCCAGATTTGGGGCTCAAGAAGAAGATCCTCACAGCAGTTCATGATTCACCACTAGCAGGCCATCAGGGGTTCTTCAAAACCTACAGACAGATCAGGGAGAGGTTCTCATGGAAGGGCCTCAAACAGGACGTTATGGGACACGTCAGTGAGTGTGTGACTTTCCAACAGAACAAGTCATAGCGTGATATTCCAGCAGGGCTACTGCAGCCACTCCCCATTCCAGAGCAGAAATGGGAGAGTATATCGATGGAATTCATCACGGGCCTACCCAAGGTCCAGGGTAAGGACTGTATCTATGTAGTGGTCGACATATTGACCAAGTTTTCTCACTTCTATGCCATACCAATAGAGTACAGCGTAGTTCAGGTAGCTGGGCTATTCTTCAGGGATGTCTTCAGACTTCATGGGTTGCCGAGGAACATTGTCAATGACAGGGACAGTCGGTTCATGGGGACATTCTGGAGAGAGTTATTTCGGTTGGCGGGGATAGAGTTGACACCCAGCACCAGCTATCACCCTTAGACAGATGGGCAGACTGAGATTGTCAATAAGTGTGTTGAAGGATATTTGAGGAACTACATAGGTGGACAACAGAGAACATGGGTTAAGTGGCTACATCTAGGAGAGCATTGCTACAATACCACTTTCCACATGTCCATTGGTATGACACCGTTCCAAGCATTATACGGATATGATGCTCCCACTTTGGTAGACTTGGTTTTCGGGGAGAGAAGAGCTCCCGAGGCCAAGGATTAGATCATAGAGAGTTAGGAGATTCTCAAGTTGTTGAAAGAGAACCTACAAATGACATAGAACCGACAGAAGATAAGTGTGGACAGGCACAGGATAGAGCGCAGATTTGAGGTTGGGGATTTGGTTTTCTTGAGACTCCAACCTTAAAGACAGTCATCTCTAAAGAAGAGTGGGGCTGAGAAGCTCAAGCCAGGATTTTATGGCCCTTAAAGGATCATGCGTCGAGTAGGCGAGGTTGCTTATGAGTTAGAACTTCCAGAGGGGAGCAATATTCACAACGTGTTCCACGTATCTTGTCTCAAAAAGGCAGTGGGAAAATTCATTAGCACATGAGAGGAGCTTCCCCCATTGGATGAGGAGGGACAGTTGGAGTTGGATTCAGAGGAGTTGTTGGAGTTTTGGGTGTG
>JASDQU010509737.1:0-22612 GCA_032191745.1 Picea mariana
GTATTTGTTTAAAACCTAATAATCTAATGTTTTTGTTTATAACATAATAGTCTAATGATAATTAGTAATAATAATAACATAGGTGATTTCTAAGTGTTTATATGTCTAACAAGGTATAAAGGTCTAGGGTTTCTAATGCTTTGTTAAAAAGTTTTTAATTTGTTTAGCCAATCAAAATTAGTGAAGATTATTAATTTAACACTATCTCTAATTAGGTATAAAGTTCTAGGGTTTGTAGTATTCGTTTTTTAGTGTTTTTAATTTATAACCTAGTAGTCTAAAGATAATTGGTAATAATAATTAATATATCATAAGTGATTGACAATGTATATAGGTCTAGGGTTTCTAACGGTTTGTTTAAAGAGGTTTATAAATTGGTAAGTAAGAAATAAATCTAGGGTTAGATTTAGATTGAAATTTATCTTATTATATTTAAATGTTCATATTTCCAACTGAATGTATAATTCTATTAGATATTCTAGGGGTTGATTTGTGATTCAGGTTTTTAAGTGTTTTTCTAGGATATAATTAATAATAATATAATAATTAAAGTGTCAAAGGATTAGGGTATATATATGGTTATTTTAGTGATAAGTATAGTACTATGTTTTTTTATAAGAATAGTAAGGTAGGTAGTACAGAGTTAGTTGGACTTTTTCAACCAGTTAACGACTCACATGTATAACAAAAACAAGTAAGGAAAAGGAGGGGGAAGGTGTCGAACTTAATTTGATCTGAGAGGGTCTCTAAGTTGGTTGATTAATGGGTGCCAAAAGCTGCTTACTTCTAGGCCTCCGTCTCTGTTCATGTTGTTAGGGTGTTTGATTATTTCTAGGGCTTCCCTTAGGCATCTTTTGTAGTTGTAGGGAATTCATGCATGCATGGATAATCTGAAAAGGTGGCTAGAAGAGAACCTAGACACAACTCAGGACTTCCCAAGAATGATTGAAAAGGAAAATAAAATGAATTATGCAGCACTCACCAATTTCCAACTAGAAGGAGAAAAAATAGAAAAGGATATATCGTATTTGATAGGAAAATACACACACATTCATACAATTGCAAAAAAGCTGATTGACATATGAAAATTGCCTAAAATTTGAGATTTGGGCCCAAATTTGGGCCAACCACGATCAACTGAAGAATTTATTGCAGAACTAGAAGTAAATTTGCATTTGAGAATAATATCCATGGGGATGGCTTAGCAAGTCACCCAGAAAATGTTAAAGGAACACATATCAATGCCTTCTAAACACATTAACTTCATAAATTTAGTTTTTATCACACTGAAAAAATATATGGACATCCTGTCCCAAGATGCAACCACATATGAAGTCACATTAGAAAACTTACTCTTAAGAAGAGTAATTATAATTGGATCTTATCATGAAGTGTGGATTGCATATTTCAAAGATAAAGATGAGGGACATGTGTAATATCTTTCTTTAAGTTATAGTTTATAATGTATAAAGTAAAAAAATACAAATTAGGGAAGTACCAACGTTGTAACTTCCAATTAGAAGTCAAGAAGTCCCAATAAGCAGTTGCAAATCATTGGCTATATATGCATGAGAGCACCATTTTGAAAGGGCTCTTAATTTTTGTAATGTTTTTGAACTACTTCTGATATTTTTAATGAGAAGAATCACTCAGGGCCATTTTATAGGAAAATTGATTTTGTGTTGTATGATGTGATTGTTGTGAACCACTTTTGGCTTCAATATTTGTCATGTTCACTACTGTAAGGTTATATTGTTCATTTGATAGACTATTTTCCTATGGATTTTATAACTTTGCATTTCTTTGCTTTTATGATATTGTTGTTTTGAGTTGATGAATATATGGTTCTGAATGATCTAGTTGTTTCAAACTAATATACACATTTGTGTTATCATGTATTACTATTTTTTTTTCTTTTATTTAACAACTAATTGTTTCTGAAGTGCAAGAAGGAATTATTGGTTTATTGATTTGTTTACTTTGTTAGTCCTCTCTTAGTTAGAATAGGTTAGAATAGTTTAACTTTCATCAGTTAGATTAGTTCATACTGCACATTGCATTTTTGGATTTCAATCACCCCATACTCATTCATTTTAGTAATGGTATCTAGGCCAAACACTGACTGAGTCTCCTATACCAAATGGTGTGAGGTATAATTGGTAATTACACTGGGGAGTACCCCTATTTGTTGAAGGGAATTTTTCCCACGTCGATGAATTTTGACACTAGAAGGAGGGCCCATTGATTTGTATGGATGGTAGAAATAATTAATCTTCACATGGACAAACCTCTGATCATACAACCCATGAAACATAGAATCATATTTCTCCTAATGTAGGTGACAATCCTGAAATAGAAGTCCCTTACAAAGACACTCCTTCTATCTTCAAGAACCCTATTTTCGAAAACCTTGCGTTTGAGAACCTCGATTCACCTAGTGAATGGTTATTCAGTGTTCCTAAAATTGAAGTAAACAATGTATGGTGTATCACCTAAGCCTTAGAAAAACAAATTGGGGAGCTACCTGTAGCACCTTCTTTTTCCTAGGAGACGTCCTTCCCAATGACATAAAACTCCTACATCAATTCTAGTTGATTTTGTAGAATATTTAGTCAAACTTGATTTACAAGAGATTCCTCAACCTCTAGACCAAATACCACTGAACCCTCCCGATTCACCTCATTCTTCATATTATGAATTTAAACTAAACGAGAATACCCATGCAATTTTTTATCTGACGGATGGTGACAAAATCTGTCTTCTTGCATGGATGTCACAAGGAGCCTTGAATTTGGGTGGACCTCTGACCATTGTATGACTTACCAAAGAATCCCAAAATAATTTTACCTAGATTGGATCTTGATAAGTCACACATCTATTTCAGACAAGATATCCTAAGAGGATGAAACTAAAGAAACTACAGAAGAAGGAGATGCGAATGAAGAATTTGATATGTTCCTTTGGGATTGGGTGGTAGATTCTAACAGTGAAATAGTAGAAGTATTTTTAGGAAATATGCAGGCCCCCTAAGATACCCAAAAGAATTATAATTTGAGAAGTAAAGGGAATGTGTCCAATGTAACTCTCCCTGCTAAGTCATGTCTTACTGCTAGGAAGGTTGCACCCCCTACCACAACCCAAAATCATTTTTCTCCCTTTTAATACAAGTCTTCACCCATCACCTCTCAAGTAGAGAATTTGGGAAACAATTCAGTCATACAACCAATGGAATACAATGTCATAGGGGGTATGAAAAAGAACAAAGAATTGTTTTCCATGTATGAAATGTGTGTTCTACCCCATCAAAGAGATCTAATTTTGAACACATTCAGATCTCTTTCTAGTCAATGATATAAAATCACTACTACCATTGATACTAAGCCTAAAAACATTGAGAATAAGTAGGAGGATAAATCTACACTAAAATGTACCATCAATGCAGTCAACATAGGATCACAATCCAGATCACAGACTCCTCCTTTTCTTCCAACCTTTGAAATTTATAATCACAAAGTGCATAATTGTTTGGTATATTCAAGCACATTTTCTAATGTAATTCATTATTCTAATCGCCAAAATATTAACGTTGTACATACTAAATGAAAAACTAGGATCATCTAGCTAGATAGATCTAATGTAAAGGCTACGGGAGAACTAAAATATGTCATGATTAGGTTGGAATTAGATTCTAGAGTTTTTCAAGTTATTGAAATTGTGGTTATAGACATCCCATAAGCATATGATTTACTTTTGAGTAGGGACAAATCTCAAAATATGAAAGGTTACTTTGAAGCCACTTGGTCTCATCTTTGGTTGCCTTACAAGGGGAGGAAAAACCAAATGAAGGTGGATAGTGAAACCCACATGAAGCGTATGGTCACAAAGTTGGAACATCAAAATGAATCTATTAGCTTTGTTCATTCAGTCTTGGGTAACTGTTTTTAAGAAACTGACTATGGTTTCTATGCATCTTAGCAATCACCCTTGCAACCAAAAATATAGTCTGAACTCCTTCATTGCACTCAGAATGGTGAAAATGATTGTAATACAAAAAAATAGCTAGAACTTTCTCAACTAACATAGATTTAGATTTTAAGATCTAGACTCTATTCTTTGATGGCTCTAGGCCACAAGATGGAGCCGACACATAATGTATTTTGATAGATCCACTGAAGTAGAAAACTCTGATATCTTGTAGATTAGAATTCAAATGCACCAATAACACAGTTGAATATGAAGCCTTGGTTCAGAATTTGAAGAAATCCATTGATCTCAAGGTAAAATGTTTAAATTTTTTTGGTGATTTTGAAATAATCAGCAGACAAGTAAAGAATTATACACACTTTCTATCCCCACATCTCAAAGGTTACCCACAAGAGGTATGGAATTTGATTAATTATTTTGATCCATTTAACATCACTTCTATTCCCTATTCACAGAATGTTTCTATAAACACTCTAGCTAACACAACATCAAGATTTACTCCATTAAATAATGGATTTTTTGTTTAATTACTTTTCAGGCCTTCCACGCCAAACAACATCACGAACTAGGGAGTATTCAACAATAATTCACATATTACATAATTCCTCACCAATGTTGGTACCTTTAAAGACGTTGTCATCGATGATGAGGAACATGATAAAACCATACAAAAGTGTAGAAATGAAATGGATAATTTAAGACAAAATCATATTCCAAAAGGTGCCTTGACTTTAGAAAATATATTTGAATTATAGTCAAAAGTAAGATCAGATGTCAATGTGAAAACAAACAGTTCTACTATGATGCACACGTTGATTAATATAGGAATTCCTGATAGTCCCAAATTTATCAACTTAGGAATATGTTGCACTAAAACATAAAAAAACACCTTCATCGTGTTATTCACAAAGTATAGAGATGCATTTGCATGGACTTATGAAGATCTCAAGACCCATGACACATGGATAATTCAACATGTCATACCTATCAAGGAATGTGTGAATCATTTTAAATAAAAGTTGTGTAATGTAACACTAGAGCTACTTATATAAAAAGAATTGAAAAAGCTATCAAATGCTAGGATTGTATTCAAAGTATGTCATTCAATTTGGATTTCTAACTTGGTGCATGTCAGGACAAAAATGGGGGAAATCAGAATTTGTGTGGATTTTCAGAACTTAAATCGGGTGTCTAAAAAGGACAACTACCTTATTCCTCCAATGGAATAGAGACTTCAACTCTTCTTAGTGTCAATAATGTTTTCTTTGTTAGATGGGTTTTTAGGATACAATAAGGTTCTTGTAGCTGAATCCGGGTGATTAAAGACCACTTTTCACACGAAGTGGGGAACCTTTGCTTACTATTAGATTCCTTTTTGTTTGATAAATGTGGGGGAAATTTTCCAACGTGATATGGATATAGATTTTAAGGGATTAATCAATCAAAGTGTTTTGGTTTATCTTGATGATGTAACATACTATTCAAAGAATATATTAGACCATCTACAACTCCTGAAACAAATCTTTGAAAGATGTAAGAAGTATAGCATATCTTTGAACCCAAAAAAGAGCATCTTGACTATTTCAGAAGGGAAGCTACTTGGGCATGTAATTTCTAAGGACAGAGTTTTTGTATATCCTAAAAGAATGAAAGTCATCATGCATATTCCTATTTCCAGTAATAATAATTCCATCCAATATGTCTTTGGAAACATAAAGTTTATGAGGATATTCATAGTTGACTTTGTAAAAATAGTCAAGCCCCTTCAGGAGATGATTAAAAGGGACTCCCAGTTCAAATGGACATCTGTTGAGAAATAATCCTCTGATAAAGTGAAAGTTTCCATAGCGATAGACCCATAACTCCATAGTCTAGACCTTTAACAAGGAATCCTAGTTATACATATTAGCTTTGAACCAGTTCGTTGCAACAATGCTCACCTAGAAAGATGAGAAGGGGAATGCATGTCTAATTTATTTTATGAGCATTTATCTACAAGGATATGAGTTTAACTATTGAGAAATTGATAAACAAGAATTGTTTTTACAAGGCAATTAAACAATTTAGGCCCTACATACTGAAGAACCACACCAAGGTGATAGTGCTTCACCTAATTGTGGAGTCACTATTTATTTAGAAAGAACTCAAAGAGTGCATATGGAACTAGATGGATTCCATCCAAGAATATGATCTCTATTTCAAACTTACCACCATTATAGGATGGAATGGTCTCTGTAAATTAGCAATTAAAGCAATAGACCCAGTTGATTTACATGAAGAAGGATAGGAGAATGAGTTGTCATTATACATACAAGAAGTTCTCTACATGCCTACCTAAAATGATTCATAGTATAATGATCTTAAACAATAATTGAATCACATGACTTCTCTTGATCACTTGATCTTCAAACATAAGATATCCTTCAGGCTTAGATCATTCCAATAGTAGTCCATCAATGGAATTTCGTTTAGAAAAAACTTATTATGGTGTAATCCTCAGATTTCTTGGGAAATAGGATGTTGATAAATTTCTCTCAGAGTTAGATGATGGACCAGTGGGGGGACACTTTGTTGCAAAAATCATAGCACATAAAATATTGAGAGTTGGTTATTATTGGCCTATAGTTTTCAAGGATGCACACACTTATGCTCATAGATTTATGAATTTCCATAAGTGTTTTAGCCATGAAAATAAACTTGATTTCCCTTTGCAGCATATTTCTATTGAAGAACCATTTGGGAAGTGGGGACTGGACATCATTGATGAGATCAACCCTCCTTATTTGAGACAAAACTAGTATATTCTAACCACAATTGATTATTTTGCATATTGGACCGAGATTGTACCACTAACACAGGTAAATGAAGAGGTCATAATCAACTTTCTAAAATAGCATATGATTACCAATTTTGGTGTGCCAACTACCCTCATTTTCAATAAATCTACATGTTTTTCTTCCTCAAAGTTAATTGATTAAACTTTATACATACATATTATTTTAAGATATGCGACTAACTATTACCCACAAGGAAATGGTGTAGCAGAGTCCACTAACAAAAACTTGATTTGTATTCTAAAATGAACCATAGTTGCCATAAGAGGAATTGGCACAACACATTAAAAAATGTCTCTATGCAGATAGAGTAACTCCAAAAGATTCTTTAGGGACATCTCCCTACTTCCTTGTTTATGGGAAAGAATCCATCCTTCTCCCAAATATCTTCTTGAACTCTCTTCAATTATCTCAGACTTCACAAGGGTAGAATTTCCCAATTATCCAAAGAAGGTTTGATACCCTACTCAAGCGAGAGAGAGAGAAAGAGAATACTACCAAAATATGGTTCGATAAGAAGTCTGTTGGAGATAAGGACTTTCATGTAGGAGACCTAGTACTAAAATAGGATAAGCCACATGAAGACAAAGGGAAACATTCCAAATTCCAAAAGCTATGGTTTTCTCCTTACTTGGTGGTATAAAATTTTGTCTTAGGAACATATATATTATAGAATCTCAAAGGAGAAGTATACCTCCTTCTTGTCAATGGCCAAGTGTTGAAAAAATACTTCAATTGGTTGTCATATGGGCCTAACTGTCATATGGGCAACTGACTTGTACATAAATAATATGTTTCTTGTTATTATTATTTTAATTTTTTATTTCAATTATTATCATTTTCATTTGTTTGATTTGATTTATTCATTTTCTTTAGTTTTGAGTTCAGAGTCATAGAGGAATTAACACATTCGTACAGACTACATTTTGGAAAGTAAGGGACACCTAAAAATATGCTCCCAATCCCCCAAAGAGGAAAATTTATTATAAAACCATCATTCCCGTGTGTATATATGTACAAATGGTCCCTTATATAATAATAAGTGACCATAACAACTATTACATAATTAGCTAATTAGTTCAAACCATCTCCATAAATATCTCCTATGATCTCTCCACAATATCTCCTCAAATCTTTCCATGAATCTCTCGATAGATCTCCTTCCCTAACTTCTCTCATTTCTCCTCATCTCTCATTCTCATGTAGACTTCTAAAATCAGTCTACCTCATTACAAAGCCATCATATAATTTATTTATTAAACTTCACAAGTAGGAGTTATTCCTTCATACTCCCCTTTAACAAATACTTGTGATTTCAATATGCCATTATCATATTCGGCCTTCTCTAGTTCCATATTCATATTTAATATTCTATGATATTTGATCTTCTTCCTTCTTCATCCTCGATATTCTTCATCTTGTACCTGCAAACATAAAAAAATAATTGAAGTCCATATAAAAATATTATCATCCACTGGAGTACATGGATTGCCAACGACTGTATCCGCTAGTTCTCCAAGAAAACTTTTCTCATACATGGTTCATCAACCATTCTTCCGTTGCATGTTTTCATACATGTACCTTTATTCCCCCTACATCATTATCATCATCATCACATCATCCTCATCCTGGGTTTTTGTCTTACCCATAACCATGCTCTCAATGCTCCTACATCATTTAGTCACTTTGATTTGTTTTCTTTCCTTAATTATTCCCTCCTTAAAAATTTCAATGAGTGATTCCATTTTTAGAATTAGATGCTTGTTTCTAGTATTCTACTTGTTTCATTGACATGACATACTGCTAGTTGAAATCATGAAAATCGACTTTCAACCCAACATGAAAGACATTGGTTATATTGCCTTACTCATTACCTTAGTCTAGTATTTGAGACTTGGACTCTGTGATGGAACACTACTTGAACAACGAGTAGTCGTGAGTCACTCATACATGGATATGGGAAGATTGTAGGTTACCTTCAGGGTTTCACTCACTCACATATTAGTAATGACTGATGTCTTACCAAGAATATTATGGAGTATCCAAGGTATTGTGCATAATGAAGAGGTTTATCATAAAGTAGGTATATCTAAGAAATTATGATTAATGGATATAATTCCACATGCCTTTAAAGGATTACTAAAATACCCCATCCACCTATATCTAAAATAAAAGTAAAGGAGAATAAACTAAAAGGTAAATGCTTGGGAAATGCATTTCAAATTAAGGACATGTGAGTATCTCCATTGGGGATATGGATGCTTCACAATAGAGTAAGGCTTGTGATACCAAGGTTACTTTGTCATGGATATGGATGCTCATTGGTAGTGGAGCAACACCAAAGAAGTGGAACAATTGGATCAAAATTTTCAACAACCCTTGTGTGTAACTACCTTGTAATACTGCACTTGCCCCTGAGGGAAGACCAAGTCAGGGAATGAACTTCATGCTTTCACCTTGTATATGTAAGTAGTAATCTACTCAAGATAGTAATGAACACTCATCTTGCCTATCTGAAGTTCAAGACACATTGGTACCTACTGAGCTGAGTCTTGATGCTTCATTAAGGGAAAATCTTCTTCTTATTTATAAAATTGGTAATTATCTTAAGGTTTTCTCCTAGAGATTCATGAATTCACTTAGCGTGTCATCGATTTTTGAGCTAGCAACAAATTCCTACACTATTTTAGCCTTTAGTGCCTACTGGAGGATAAAATAGTATGAGGTCCCTCCTAATTTGCTTGAACTTATGAATCTACATAGATTTCATTTACATTGTTTTCTTTCACTTTAAATATTGAGTGCCTTTCAATCTTACCTTGATTTCCTTTGTCATGATGTTTCTAATCCCTCAAATTCCTTATAAATTCCTTTTCATAAAAAATTTACCAAATTTCCATTGCCTCCTCCAAAAGTTTTTCTTTTTGATATATTTGGCGCTAAATTTAATTTACCTACGACACAATCCATTTCACACGAAATTCATTTTCCTTCAATATAGTGCATATCACACACTTTATTTTGGGTCCTGGCATTTCCCATGATCATGAAATTTTCATCCTCGCGATAAAGGAATATTTCAGAGAATTCTTGTCCCTTGGTTGTTTCACATCCTTCAAATTTTCCTTGTGTTGTGATGTATTGCATGTACACAAACTTTTTTCTTGTGTAATGTGCCACATGAATCCAAAAATATCCCCCCCAATGTATCACATGTGAAATTTTTTGCATGAGACATAGTGCATGGTTTGAAAATTCTTGTACATGTGATTCTATCACTCATAAAATTTACCCTTGTGCAAGATGTCTTTTGAATTGAAAAATCCTTTTATTGTGACATGTGATAGACAAACAATTTTTTTTCTCATGTGATACATCACACGAAAACATTTTTCATGTGATACATGCATGGATAATTTTTTCTATCAATGCAATGTCACATGTTTGTAATTTTCCTCTCAATGTGATACATTGCATGAAAGTTACTTTTCATGTGATACATCACATTTCACAAAAGTTGTCATCCTTGCAACAAACCCACTTTCCCAACACACTAAACATCATCTTTGAGTGAAACAATGATTTGATCATTGATGTGACACTTTTTTGACTTTTTAAAAATGGTTTTAAATGCAAAAAGGTCATTTCTCAAGTTATAAAATGCCCCATGACTCATTTATTTCCACCTTTCTCAATTGAGAATTTGTTGTGCACACTGAAAAACCAATATGGAGCACACTTTCCATGTCCTTGAATACATAGTATACACCACCAACATCCAACCATCACTTGAAAAGTAAGCCCCAACCATGTTAGCATTTGTTAACCATGACATTTTTCTTCTACAAACATTCAAAGGATAATGAATTGGTAAGCAATTAACATAAACTGGATTAATCGTTCTACTGTATGTGCATGAAAATTTACTGATGGACTACCCTCCATTGGGAAAATTGAACTGGCCCCTACTAAGCCTCTCTACACCATCCATTTTCAACTATTTATTTAGGGGTTTTCAATCATTCGACCCTCACATCTTGCATAAACAATTCTAGCTTCTTATTTTTTTTCATGGACGAAACCATTGCAAATATGAGAAGGATGAGTTCCTCATAAACCCTGCTTATGTGTTCTTGTATCACTCCCTATTTCATGTGGTTATGCACTTGGATCTGACACCTCTATGGTAGTGCAAACCCATGGAAATTTTATAAAAAACACAGTGGGAAAAACATGAGTAAGAGACCCCAATTCCTTTCACTATGAGAGAAAATGGAATCTTACTCCATGGTCAACACACATAGGCACATGTGAAATTGTTTTTCTTTGTTTTTTTAAATCCATCAAATGGAATTAATTTACCAATCCCATGATCCATATTTATGAGGGGATGAAATAAAACACATAAATATGACAAAAACACAAAGATACAGTAATAATCAATTTCTATTAATGAACCAAATATGCAGGAACTGTAAAAATGCAGAGTGAAATGAACTTGCTAGAATGATGGTAGTTTATCTCTAAGAAGAGATGTGATGATACATGCATTTGTAAGAAGACGATTATAATGAGGTTGAAAAGGATTTTTTAACATAAATCATCAATGATAAAACCCCAAACATCCAAAACTCTAATCCTAGAAGATGAAACGTCAAAAGGTTTGTGGGCCTCAATGTGGTTAGTTGATATGTCAAATTCCAGGGGCGTTACTTTTGCATACGATATTTGTTTGGGGTGCTTAGTAGCCTGCCAAAAAGGTCTAGTTGAGGAGTACACATTCTCAATGGAACAATACATTCCTTTTAATATGTAATGGGACCTTTTGTGCCAAAAAATTTTTTTTAGGGCCTCAAAACAACCCCGAAAGTTCAGGACACAAAAAAACCGTTGAAAACTTCCAAGATGGAAAACTATGTTGTGAGCTAGTGGAATAGGTGGGTGGCCATCGATGTCCACCTAGATCAATCCTCCCCCCTTAGGAATCAATGGTCACCATTGCATCAAGTTCCCGCAGAATATGGGGAAGATTTTGTTGAATCTGGACCTTGGTGAGCCCCTTGCCTTGCTGAAGAAGTTGTCCTTCTTGTAGTTGGAATTATCCTGTTGAAGGATTTCATGGAAATGTTATTGGAGGTATTGGATCCATTCAAAAAATATGGATGCATGATCTGCCTTGCTCTGGGTGTGGGAGGACTTTGTTAATGAATATCCATATGGGGGATAATGGTTGAACCCCAAGCACACCCGAAAAGAGTTGTGGCCAATAGAGCTATGAAGGGATCTATTATACCTTTTCTTGACTTGGAAGTGCAGAGGCACCCCCGTAGGTGAAGAAAAAATATCTTTGTGCTATTGTAAAATATTTTCAACATGCTTTTGTTGTATAGAAAGGTATTGAGTCGAGGTTGTGGTAGTCACAATATCCTTTTTTTCACCTTCTGATCGGATTGGGAAGCAGTTAGAATTTGTGGTCTGAGAGATTACTTCATGTCACTATTTTTCTGAGATCAATGAAATGGAAATAATTGGAACTACCTCTGGCACCCTGTAGAGCTTCACCCCTAGACTAAGAATGACACTATGGGGCCGAGACTAAAAAACAATGTGATGTTTCCACATATATGGTTATCGTAAAAGAAAATCACATACTTCAAGTAGGAAAACATCACATAGTACCTCATCCTTGAAGGAATTGATTCCATAGGACATGTGACACCGATGGATGATGTGGATATATCACCCACGGCTAAGCCAACTAATGTTGTATGGCTACAGGTGTGGTATTTTTGGTAACTCCAATTGCTTGATGACCTATGCTAATATTAGGTTATTCCAACTCCTGATTTCAACAATGAAATGTAGTGGGGTCCCCTTTACCCACATCTATGAATGGAAGAGGCATTCCCCTTCCTCGGGCTCCTCTAGTTATTCTGGTTGTATTGTTCTGGTTACAATGGTAGTAATGGGTTTTGCATTGATGATGTGTTTCCATTTGTTGTGCTTTGAATTAGATTATGATTTAGGTTCTAATTCTTTTTCTTTGAGCTTGACCACTAATGACTATTTCAAGAAACATTCATTAGTGTTGTGCCAATGGATTTTGTGGAACTCATACCACTTTCCAGTGTCCTTGTTCTTCTTCCAATTATCCTTGTTTTCCCGTAACTTGGATTGGTTGTCTTTAGGTTGGATATTATGTGAGTTAGGGCCATATTTACCATACCTCTGTTGTTGCGGATTTGCAAACCCGAACTCCCACTTCTTTCGATACTTAAATTTCTGCTCGATTTTGATAGCATATCGATAAGCGGCTCCCAGTGACGAGATGTATAGAAAATCCATTTTTGTTTGGATGTTCCTATGTAGATACCCATGGTATTTTAAAAATAGATGTCGCTCAGATTTTTTGATACCGAACTTGGTGTGCAAGGTATGGAAGGTATTCGTGAACTTTTTCACTGTTTGGTAACTCTCTTGACGCAATGTGGTCCATCTCATGTATTAGTCGTCATAGTTTCCAACAAGGTAATATTTTTCCTTAACGACATCCATAAGAGAGTCCCAAGTGGGTTTGACCTCAAACATTCCAGACTCCTCTGTGGAATTTTTTTCACAGTAATTCTCTCACCAATTTTTGGCATGGGGGAGATCATATTTTCCCTATTGGAGAAATTGTGGAAAAAGAAATAACCTTCTAGCAGATTTAACCATTTTTCAAAAGTATCCACATGTATTAGACCTTCAAATATTATAATATCAAAATTAACTTGTATTTTGAAATGGGCGATGCCTCTAGCATATTATTTCGAAAATCCTAAAAACGACAAACCGCGTTTCTCAGAGCAATCACAAGCTAGGGTTTGGATAGTTGTGGCCATTGCAGAGAGCAGCATGAGCACCAGAGGAGGGGGTAAGGGGACCCCCTCATACAAACATATAGTGGTAGACATAAAGAAAGGGCTAAGGGGCGGAGTATTCAAGGTACCAATGACAGGCACCTTGGGATTAGACCCTGGAATAGGTCAGGAAAGAAACAAGGGGAAAAATGAATGCAGGGAAGAGGAAGCAAGAGAAACTCAGAACGAGTCGCAAGACACAACAAAGACCAACTGGACCGAAGGGCGTAACCCATGCAAACCCAAAGAAGCACTGATACCCAAGGTGGTATTGGAGGATCCGCAGGCGCAACTCTACAGAGATTAGATGAAGGCGCATGCGCTAATCTACAAATTTATGGGATTATGGCCCATAGAAAAAGTGCTGTGCAACTGGATCAAATACCACTGGAATCCAAATGGGGAATTGGAGCTCCACCTAGGCTCAAAAGGTTTCTTCACAGCGGTATTCATAAACTTGGAGAATAGAGACAAAGTATTTGAAGGAGGGCCATACTTCCATGCATCAACATGACTATACATGCAGCCATGGAAGGAGAATTTATCCCCAGCAAAAGAGACCTTCAAAAAGGTATCGGTCTAGCTGAGACTCTACTCCCTACCCTTAGACTACTGGCTACCCTCCACTTTCGAAGCGATAGGGAATAAACTGGGGAAATATATAAAGACCACAGAAGCAACCCTGAAAGGGATATACACATCCTACGCAAGAATATGCATAGAGATGGATGTATCAGGAGCACTCCCAGAAGTGATATGCCTCGAATTCAAGGATGATGAATGGATACAAAACATTGATTATGAACAAATCCCCTTCCGATGCAGAAGATGCCACGAACATGGCCACCTGATTAGGGGATTCCCTCTTAATAAAAGGCAAGAAACAAAAAATTCCAAACCACAGCAGGATGAGGATGGATTTGTTAAACCAAACCCCAGAAGTAGAGCCAACAAAAGGCAGAGCAAAGCCTAGGCAGGAAATAACCCAGAAGTCTGATTGAGTTTGGAAGGAAGGGATAAAACCAGTCAAGGGGCAGAGGCCAAGAAGGATGCGGTAACAGCTCAGGAACTTCGAGAACAAACACCAAATGAGCCCACCGAATGAACTAACAACCAGAAGGAACAAGGAAGCTGCACAACTCTGATGGAAGGATAAATCAGAGACGACAACACCCCCATGCAAGACGTAGAGGGAGAGGTGGAAATGACACCGAGCGAAGTAGGCACAGAAGATCCGGAACTTAGAGACCTGGTGGAAAGGGAAGGGATAGACCTCACGAACATACTAGAGCAGTGGAAAAGACAAGGAGTGGACAATTTACCAACAGAGCAACTAGACCACATCCTGTACCTGTCCCTCCTAAGGGAGGAAGCCAAAGCTAGAGGCCAAAAGCGAGCACATGGGGAGATTGGACACCTAGGAGTCAAAGCCGGCGAGGTACAACCACAACTCTCACCCAAATAGACGTAGAGGAAAAAAGGCAGGAAATCCAATAGTGTAGCCCTGCAGGACCTTGGAGAACTACTGATAAACTCGGGTAAGATCAAAAAAATCTTCCCCAACTACCCCCCGCATGTTTAAAATGAAGGTTATAACATGGCATATAAGAGGCCTAAACAACCCAAGAAAACAACGAATCCTTAGGAATAGATTAAAATAGGAACAACCAGATCTCTGTTTTATCCAAGAGATCAAGTGTAATACAGAAAGAATGGAAACAATTAGTCAACAACAATGGCACAAGTACAAGATGGTGGCCATTGGAGGCCACCAAATGGCAGGAGGCATCCTCACCCTGTGGAACCCACAAGTACTAATCATTATAGCAGCTAAAGCGACAAGGCATACCATTACAGTCTGCATGCAAATCATTGGGAAGACATAGGAGATTTTATGCACTAATGTGTATGGACCCCAGGTACCAGAGGATAGGAGAGGAATGCTAAGCGATCCAACATACCTCAAAAACTTAGCCAAAAATCTCCATTGGATCCTAGCTGGGTATTTTAACATCATCACATCACTCATGGAGAAAAAAGGAGGGACAAGAAGATTGGATAGAGATGCAGAGGAATTCTCAAAATTCATAGACACAGCGAAAATGGTAGATATGAAAACCAAAAATGGCCATTTCACCTGGAATTATAAGAGAATGAGCCAACATCAGGTAGCAACAAGACTCGACAGATTCCTAGTGTTAGAGTTAGTCATTATGCAAGGGATAACCTTAGAATACAACATCCTTCTATGGGGGGGATTTGATCATTGGCCAGTGCAACTAGAAGCAGGCTTCTAGACCGCACCAAAGAACAAACCCTTCAGATTCGAGAAATTTTGGATGGAACACCCGACTTTCAAGGAAAATATCAAGCAGTGGTGGAGTGAAGAGCAACCAGAGAAAGGGACAAGGATGTTCAAACTCTACAATAAACTAAAATATATCAAATATAGGCTCAAGGAGTGGAACAAGGACACCTTTGGGAATATAAACCAAGCAAAGAAAAACATAGAAGAAAAAATGAAAAAACTCCAGGAAACCTGCATTTTGGAGGGCTACAATGAGAAAAGGAAAAAAGAGGAGATCCATGTGACCCAGGAATGGGATGAAAGGTGACAATAAGAAGAAACTCTCTGGAGACAAAAGTCCTAGATCAGATGGCTAAAGGAAGGGGAAAGGAAAACCAAGTTCTTTCACAGAACAACCATGGCCAGAAGATCCCATAACAAAATCTTGAAGATAAGGGACCCAAATGGAATAAAAAGAGAGTCCCATAAGGACATCGAAACAACGTTGGTAAACCACTTCCACGGGATAGCCAAGGAACCCAATTAGGATAGAACGGAGGCCATACAAAAGGTTACCCAACACATCCCTCGCCTGGTAATAGAAGAACAAAACAAAAACTTGATCAAACACATTGCAGATGAAGAAATAGACCAAGCACTCCAGGAAATGCCCAATGAAAAATCTCCAGGCCCAGATGGGTTCACAACGGTGTTTTTCAAAGCTTGCTGGGAAGTCATCAAACATGATGTCTACAAGGTAGTAGAAGACTCTAGAAGGTCATCTTCCATCCTGAAAGCACTAGATGCTACTTTGATAACACTCATCCCCAAAGAAAATGAAGCCAAAACTCCCGATCGTTACAGACCAATAACATTGTGCAATGTGTTGTATAAGATAATTTTCAAGGTTATAGCCAACAAACTGAAACCACTACTACCCACACTGGTGTCGCAAGAACAAGTGGGGTTCGTAGAAGGAAGGAAAATAATGGACAATATTATCCAAGCCCATGAACTGATCCACACCTTGAAGCTTCAGAAAAGAGGGGGAATGATAATACAATTGGACCTAGTGAAAGCCTACGAAAAAATCAGTTGGCACTATATGGTCAGAACCCTAGAAGCCTTCGACTTCACCCATCACTGGATCCGATGGATAACCAACCTAGTATCCACAACAAGCTTCTCGCTACTAGTAAACGAAGCCCCTGCCAAACCTTACTGGCCCATGAGAGGCATCAGATAGGGTGACCCATTGTCCCCCTTCTTATTCATCTTAATGATGGAAGGACTCAGTCGAAGCATAAAAAGCACAACCGCAACAGGGGAAATAAAAGGAATTAAACTTTATGAGAATTGTCCAACTTCCACACACCAACAATTCATGGATGATACCTTACTTCATGGCATGCCCATAGTCAAGGAAGCGGAAGCCTACAAATGAATATTAGATGAGTTTGGGGAAGCCTGGGGGTTGAGATAAACCAGTCCAAATCAATGATCTTATTCTTTAACACCAACCCAGATATCCAAAGGAATTTAGCCAACATATTGGGCTTTGAACGCAAAACCCTCCCAACCAAGTACTTAGGCATCCCCCTGACAGACAAAGCCTACAAGATGTCAACGTGGGAAGGAATAGTCAACAAGATTCAAGACCGAATAAACAATTGGACTTTCAGATTCCTCAACCTGGCATGAAGACTTATCCTAACCAAGTCAGTTCTGCAAGCTATCCCAACGTTTATGATGTCATTTTTCCCGACCCCCAAGGGAATTTTACAAAAAATAAGAACCATACAAAGGGAATTCTTGTGGCGTGGAGCGGAAACAAGGAAAAAATGGGCACTAGTGGCTTAGGAGAAGGTATGTAAGCCAAAGAGCAAGGGAGGCCTTGGGCTACACGAACCACAAGTAACTAATGATGCCTATGGGGTGAAGCTATGGTGGAGATGGGTCAAAGAAATGACCACACCATGGGTTAACCAGATATTAGTTACCAGGACAAAATCTGCTTCAGAGGCACCAAGGAGGGTTCAGCCATATGGAACTTAGCCTGGCGCAACAAGACCTGGATCTAGACACATAGCTTTTGGGAAATAAGGAATGGCAGAACCGCTAGATTCTGGGAGGACGCTTGGCAACAGGAACCCAAAATGGAACAACATGGGCCAAGAGGAACTCCAACAGGAGATGATGGCACAAGACAAAATCCGAGTTTACCATTATTGGAAACAAGAAGAAGAGCGCAACAAATGGAGAATCTGGAAAATTCTCACCCCACAGACTAGAGACCAGACTGCAACAACAGTTAAAGAAGTGGAGGAGGAATTGGGGAAAAGGAAAATTGCAGTCATGGATGGAAATGACCAGCTGAGATGGGGGCACAAAGATGGAGGGGAATTCAATCTTAAATAATTACGCCACTACATAACAAACCAGGATCAATAAGTTGCAGCGTATCATTGGGACAAGCTCTGGAATAGACCCCAATGGCCAAAAATAAAAATATTCCAGTGGCTAATACTACACAACTGAATCCTAACTTGGGAGAACCTAAAGAAGAGAGGTTTCATAGGCCCTTCAATATGCCACCTATGTGAAGAAAAGGAGGAAACAACGAACCATCTCTTGGATGAATGTCCTTACACAACATAATTATGGGACTAGGCCGCAGGCATTTTTCGTCAGTCTAATAGGATCAAAGAAAATATTTCCGCAACTATAAATACCTGGGAGGAAAAATAAAATGGCAATGAAGAGGTGAATCTTTGTTGGACCCTCACCCCCAACATGATCACTTGGGAAATTTGGAAGGAAAGGAACCGACACATCTTTAGGAACCAAAGTTGGATGGTTGGAAAGATCAAGGAAACAATAATAGCCATGACAAGGGAAATGGTACAGATCCAAAACCTCCGAACAGGAGGAGCACAACTCACTGATCGAGATCTCAGAATTCTAGAGGCTTTCCAAGTGAAAGGAAGACACAACCCCAATCAGGTGAGACGGGTGCCGCAACTAAGTTTAGGCGAGTGCAACTGGAAACCGTCACCAGAGGGCTCCCTCAAGCTAAATTTCGATGGGGCGTTGAAGGGAAACCCAGGACGGACTGGTATGGGGGGAGTAATCAGGGACATTCAAGGAATAATAATACGACTGTACACAGGAAGTTTGGGGAATTCAACAAACAACGCTACAGAATTTGGAGCATTGGAGACAAGTCTGGAGATACTACACGGGGAAGGAATGGAAAATGTAATAGTGGAAGGCAACTCCATGCTAGTCATCAACATAGTAAGGAAACTCCAAAACGACACCAAAGTGGGAAAAATACAGAGGCACTAGCGCTTGGCGTACTATCTGCAAAATATTCATGAGCATTTTTAGACAGGGATCACAGTGGAGTTGCGTTGGGTCCTGTTATAGCAAGATTTTCCTCACCATTGCTATCTTGCACAATGGGCCTTTTTCCATTTCCCTATGCAGACTTTTTATCCCTTTTTGATGAATCTAGAGCTAAAAAATATACATCTTTTGACATATGCGCTCCCTAACTTCTATGCAAGATCTGTATACGCTTGCTGCTCCATTACAACTCATGTATATTGGGATTTGTGCCAAAAAATACAAAATAAGGTTGGGTTTCCATGTCACAACAAAAGATCTCTGATCCTTGGCCTTCCATGTACTAGAAACGTTCTGACTCGGCCCTTCAGTTGCATTCTGGAGGCTATAAGAGCACAATTTTGAACTATGGAAAAGGAGGAGAAAGCATTCAACTTTGAGAGCAAAGTTACTCTGGAGAAATTACTTCATATTGAGTCTGCATCCCTTTGTCCCTCAAGTCTGAACACAGTTTTCAGCCCCCAAGCTCTTCCCTTATTATTGAGAGGACCTCTTTGCCTCTTTCTCATGAGCTTGCCTCTAGTGAAGGATTGAAGTGGTGGGGACCCAGTTGGAAGGAACTTGGTTTCTTGGTTTCGAATCGTGCCGACACGGAAGTCTGTAATGTTGACACTTTTGATGATCAATTATTAATAGAAATACTCCTTTCTCGTCCTATTGATATCTTGCAAATATATGATTATTATCCATGGGCGTGTTTGTAATTTTTATTAATGGATTATGCTATCTGATGTGCTAACCCCTTTTACATCACCACTATATAATTTCTTTGCTTGTTTGTTGAGAACTTCTCGTAGGTATAAAGCTTTGGGTCAAAGTGCTCAACGGTGGAACATCATCAAACGTTGGATCGAGGTAGGCCTCTTTCTTGTATTGCNTTTCTGCAGTCATACCTATCTATTGTGGTTTACCCTTGGCCATAGAGAGTTTTTCCCTTGTAACAGAAATGGAAACTCCACTGGGGAGAGATCTTCCTTCTAAGGGTTGAAGTACTTTTTCTTCTTACATTGCTCTTTTTCCTTTGTGTTTCTTGTCGTATCACTACTTGATAGATCCTATTCACTCCGAGTCTGAGTTTTCAGCCTTTTACCCTTGCATGGCCTTGTTTTAAAGCATATACACCCTTTTTTCCTTGACAGTCACATATACACGCTTGTTGTCTCACTGCAAGAAGCGTATATACGCTATGTTCACCTAAACAGTTGCGTATACCACTTCCCCTTGCTTGTTTGCTTGGTTGAGTGACTGCTGGGTAGGATTTAAAGATTGTTGAGCCTTCTTAGGTCTCTGTAGCGTATGTTGAGATTATCTGGGATGACAGGAAGCCTGTTTGGAGTTGAATTTTTGGGCGTAGTCTTTCTCTTTGTTTTCTATTTTTAATTTGTCCTTGGATTCTAGGTTGTTTGCTTGGCTGCCTGGTATTCTGCTTGAGTTACTGCTTTTATACACAGTAGAATTCATCTATCAAGTTGCTTATCAATCCATGCATTTTCTTTTTAGAATATTGAAAATACAAAAAAAAATAGGCATTTTGCATTGGTTGGCATTTTTGTCTTTGAATTTTTATCATTAGCTTAGCACATTTAGAGAAAGATTGTATTTTACTTATGAATTGCATATTTGAAATTGAAGACTGCACTGTTTTTATTAGCATATCATTCATTGAAAATTTAAAGATAGAATTTTCATTATATCCATATTTATTTTCTGGCAGAGTCGTAACACCGTGAGTTTCACTTCTGTACCTTTTTGAGTAACCACAGCCAATAAAATTTATGCTTTAAACTAAAATTGATTAGTCACGATTTTATTTTTAAGGTGCACAAACTAGCTTAAGATTTAGTGCCTTGGAATAGGATTTTGTGAGTAAACTTCTCCAAGGAAATTAAATCAACATATGTGTCTGAGACAGGGAGTTGAGAAGTCCATTGTATAATCAGTAAGATCAGGAGGCTTTGCTCACACCGGAGTTAATCACGAGGTCGTGTGAAGTTAGTTGAAGGGATAACCCCTAGATACTCACCTAGCGTCAGAGATATTTTTGTGGATTTATTCGTATTTGGGGATCTTGCTAGTGCCCATACCTCTGTGAGAGGCGGTGCTTTCAAGGTTTTGGGATTTGCTACCTTGCCCATACGGTGATCCGGACTTACGACTGCTCACCTGTACATCGGTTATACAGTGGTTTATTAGTTGTTTGACTTAGGTATCTCATAGGTTACTTGAAGGGTTTATTCTGCTCGTACCCTGAGTCAGATAAGGGTCGGACATCACACAACCTTTATGGAGAATTAACTCTCTGGGGGGATCTGACCGACTGGTTGTCTCAGGTCCCTCTTGGACATGACATACCTTATTTTGGGAGGGATGTCTCTCAACCACTTTATCCCGTTTGCATGCATATTGGTTGTTTGACTCTTTGGTATGCTCTTTGACTACTGGTCGACCTTGGGTGTCTATTTTGGGTTTTATCATTATGGATAGTGGAGTTTCTTTCGCTCCCTCATTCGCTGCTACCCACCCCATGATACCTGCAAATTTCATGGGGGCAGACCCTTCCGTTTTTTACAATGGTATGCAGAACTACAACGCTCAGTCCGAATCTTGTGTCTCTAGCCATTTTTCTATTGATATGCCTTCCCCCGTGAAACCCTCTCCCTAGCCCACATATATGAATTCTATCATTGGACCTGGGGGCACCATGGCTCCGATGCCTACTTCTTCGTTTGATATGAGTCATGTCCACATGGGGGGTTGGAACCTTCCCCCCTATAGATCCAATACTAGCTATGCTCTTTCAGGAGCCAGTTCTCAGATGGGTGCCTATCCCACTTATTACCCCCCACCCATGTATCTTTCATCCGCCATGTCAGTTCCTTCGAACACTTTTTCCATAAAATGTCCTCAATTACCACCAGGTCTTTCATATGGAGAGAACCAGTTTTACAGTTTGGGCTACCCTCTTTATGGGACCCCTTCACAAGGGGGAAACATATATCCTCACTCGAATAATCCTTATCCTACCTTGGTCTCTTCACAGACCTCAGTGATGATGCCTGTTCAAACCTCTTCGGACCATTTTGGCGTGAACCAACACCTTTCTGTCCTAGGGCAAGAGGTATACCAAGATCCTGCCTGGCTTGCAATTTTTCAGAATCAATCTTTCCCCGGACCATGGAATCAAATGCCACCATCAATCG
>JASDQU010509737.1:22776-36749 GCA_032191745.1 Picea mariana
AGTGAAATCAAGAAGCCCAGACGCCTCAGACGTAAGCCTAAATTATTTTGCAGGACTTGCGAAGGAATTCACCTTACTCATTTGTGTCCAATTACTATCGAGATACCAGAAGCATGGGGCTCACCCAAGAGCCCTTCAAATTCTGAGGCATCTGTGATTTCTCTTCATACCACTTCTCCCTTGATCGTCTTGGTGGTTCCACCGATGCAATCTTCTCCCGATCTCACCCCCTTAGTTAAAGGTGAAGCATCTCTTACCCCCGTTACTATGCTTCCTCTTCAACCTATAATTGAAGAAATGGCCACACCAGTGAAATCTCTGGTCAACCCTACTCTCCCTGAAAAGAATGACGCACCTTTCAGCCATGTCATCAACATTTCACACCCTCCCCCTTCTGAACGAGAGATATTTATTCTTCCCCTAAATGCTCTCCCTCCAAGTCCTGACGAGGTTCCTTTCGATTGGGACGACCTGATGGGACATCCCATTCCACCACCTATGTCTTTTCCATTAAGAGACATTATTTGAACCATCACAGAGATTGTATCCTCCGTTAGCACCTTCTCCTCATTGACTTGGTAAGCCTTGGGTTTTCCCAAGCTCTTGTCAGCTATCCACAAGATACTGACTTTCAGAAGAACTCCAGGACGAGAGCCTTATCCTCCCCCTTTACATGTTGATTAGACTCCCAATAATGAATCTTAGTTAATCTCTTTTCCGACTCGTCCAAAAACTGAAAATATCGCCAAGTGATTTGTCCCTTTCACACTCGTTAAAATTGGATTTGAAAGATCATGAGTCCTAGTTAAACACTTTTTCGACTCGCTATAAAATATAGAAAATATTGCCGAGTGAACTTGTCTTTTTCACACTCATAAATTGGATTTGAAAAGACGTCTATTTGGCACAAGTTTACCCCTTTTTCACACCAAATAGACTAAAAGATATAAAAAAAGACATTTTTGGGCATTAAGTTGTGATTGCATCTCATGCCCTCGCTTGCTGTATTGAGCCATTAGCCGGTTCTCGCTTTGCGTTATAAACCGTTGCCTAAGAAATTTGCATCCTCAACCAAGCAGAGCCTTGTTTTTATCCTTTGCAATTTGACACCCTATACCCTGGAGGGAACATCACCCTGAGTGTCCATCTCCTGCATGCATTTCCTTGTATTGAGCATAGGTACGTTCCACTACTGGAACTAGTTTTTCTTACTTGCGACACTCGTTCTCTCCTCTGTATCATAGCATTAATTTGTTATGAAAAAACAAAAAAAGACGGGCGGGAAGGGAATACTATATTTTAATTGGCAATAGTTGTGTCACCTTTGAACAGAGCACAAAGTTATTGAGTCCATGTGTCATCATAATTTTTGGTTTAGAATGGCCTTAGGAAGTTGATATCGCTACAAAGTTTTCTCTACCGACTGGTTACTCTTCCAGTCCCTATAGAGAACGTTATTGATGCCTCCTGCATCTAATTGTCACATCATTGAGTCAATGTTGCCGGAGTTCACCATATGTCTCATGCTCTTGTTCAAAGGAAGTCTATCAACCTGTGTCGACCACTCCTCAGAAATATTGACTTTGCATGCCGGCCATACCCTTAGTTTGTCTCAGAATCACATGATACTTTGGTTTTATCATGCACCATGGCCCTACTTTCATCATTGGTAGATCACCTTGAACCCAACAATCAACATTTCATCATTGGTCATTGACTGGGTGGTTTTCCTTGTGTTCAACAACAAGACATCTATTTACACTTTGGGATTCGTGCAGTGTCTTGGATTCCATTATCCTTATTGGTGGTTTCCTCGCCTTTGTTAGAAATTTTTCATCATTGGATGCTATTCAGAGGGTCCTTTTCATGTACTGCTTGCATTTGGCACACGGGAAAGACACATAGGGTCGTTGGTTCGTGAACATGTTCTTCATCCGATCTCCACCAAATCATGAAGCTCTTGCTTTGTTCCTCGTGCCGACTGATGAGAGATGCCTCAATGCTCTCCTTTCAGCAGGTCTCCTTCCATTGACTTCATCTCATTTATTCTAGATATGGGACCTAGAGTTTTATGAGTACCTTGAGGCTTGCAGTCATTAGTGGTAGGATCTCTCACCATTGAAAGATGGGAATACATAAATGTCTCCTGATCAATGGATCTCTCAATTGTTCAACACCAACTCCTTTATTCACATTTGTAGAGATGTACTCGGTGCCTTGATACCTACTTTCATTATCGATAGGCTGTCTCGTGTTTGTTAACAATATACTTCAATGACCGGTAATCAAACGATGTCTCATCATGTTTGACCTCAACTCATTTATTCACATGATGTAGACTTGCACCATTGGCAGATAGTGTAGAAGACTTGAAGACATCACTATGTGGCCACAACTTTCCTGAGCTGTTGCTTCCATTTCATTGGACCAGTACCTATTTGACTTCAGTGATCATGGGAGATCAAATTTTACTCCATGGTATACATATATCTTCAGATTGATTTTTGAGACTAGTTTCACTGGGCCTTGTTTGTGACTATGACAACTTTTGGCATATAACCACATTTGTATTTGCCTATTCATGGCCATGAACACTTGTTTGGTATATTTTCCACATGGATCTGCATTGTATTCTTGGCAATGATGTATGCAAAGTCAGTATATAATGTAATGAGAAATTGAGTTCATCCAGCTGGTTCTCTACCACTCCACTTCTGGGTTATTTATAATGTATTTCGGTCATCACAGATACTCCTCTGATATCACACAATAGGGGGCATCTGTTATAGCAATATTTGCCTCACCATTGCTATCTTGCACAGAGGGCCTTTTTCCATTTCCCTATGCAGACTTTTTATCCCTTTTTGATGAATCCAGAGCTAAAAAATATACATCTTTCCACATATACACTTCCTAACTGCTATGCAAGATGCGTATATGCTTGCTTCTCCATTACAACTCGTGTATATCGGGATTTCTACCAAAAAATAAAAAATGAGGTCGGGTTTCCATGTCACGACAAAAGATCTCTGATCCTTGGACTTCCATGTACTGGAAACGTTCTGACTTGGCCCTTCAGTTGCATTCTGGAGGCTATAAGAGCACAATTTCAAACTATGGAAACGGAGGAGAAAGCATTCAGCTTTGAGAGCAAAGTTACTCTGGAGAAATTACTTCATATTGAGTCTGCATCCCTTTGTCCCTCAAGTCTGAACACAATGTTCAACACCCAAGCTCTTCCCTTATTATTGAGAGGACATCTTTACCTCTTTCTCATGAGCTTGCCTTTGGTGGAGGATTGAAGTGGTGGGGACCCAGTTGGAAGGAACTTGGTTTCTTGATTTCGAACCGTGCCGACACGGAAGTCTGTAATGTTGACACTTATGTTAATCAATTATTAATAGAAATAATCATTTCCCGTCCTATTGATATCTTGCAAATATATGATTATTAACCATGGGCATGTTTGTAATGTTTATTAATGGATTATTCTATCTGATGTGATACCCTCTTTTATATCATCACTATATACTTGCTTTGCTTATTTGTTGAGAACTTCTCGTAGGTATAAAGCTTTGGGTTAAAGTGCTCAATGGTGGAACATCATCAAACGCTGGATCGAGGTAGGCCTCTTTCCTGTATTGCACATTAGTATATATAGAATATATTGGAATTGAGTTGATTTCTACAGTCATACATGTCTGTTGTGGTTTACCCTTGGCCATAGAGAGTTTTTCCCTTGTAACAGGTCTATAGGTCAGCAAATGGACTTGCAGATAGAATTGCTAATGAAGGGGTCGACAGGGAAGGGTCAGAATTGGATGCCACATGGATTAACATCCCATGTGTCCAGCTTCAGACAAACTATGCCCAACTAGTGGCAAAGGACTATGATGATAGTCGAAGTACGGGAGACCACATTGAGGCTGGAGACACAGAATTAAACGAAGGGCAAGTAGGATCTAGGCTGAATCCATTAGGCCACCTTTTAAACACAAGTTACAATGAAGATCATAGTCACACCACAAGAAGGAGTACAATACCAAGGTCCTTTCAATAGAAGGAAGTATAGGGGCTGGCTGTGGGACAATGGAAAGGGTAAGCCATAGCCGGCAAAGGACGAAGACCAAAGAGATAGCTTGAGAGCAGGTATGGGTACACCTCATCTACACCCAGATCCTGAGGGAGAAAATGATTGGAGGACAACGTGTAAGGAAAAAGATTTGCGCCAGAATGACGACAAAGCTCCCAAGTGCACACACTCAGAAACAAAGATAAAAGACCGAAAGATACGCCTTTACGGGAGACAAATGATTACTTGAAGAAGACCACCTTTGGGGAAACTATATAAAAGAAGAAGCATCAGGGATAGTGATGGACCAACTAGCAGCAATTCCAAAGACTAGGAAGGGGAGAGTAGTAGCAGAGAAAGAAAGAACGACATAAGCCACGACTTACAAGAAAAGATGGTAAGAACGAAGAACACCCAGAGTAAGAGGGGACCCCAGGGGGAGGAACTCCCAATAAGCGCCCGAAAGATCACTAGGATGGAACAGGCGGCCAAAGAGGCCAAAGGCACCTTCCTCGAGCAGGCAGATACAAAGGGTAAAGCATTCATCGACAGATGGGAGCGGGAAGTCAACACCAAGCGTCGAGGCAAAGCTTGGGTGGAACTCATCCAAGAAGCAGACGGGTTAAGGGACCCAAGGGCCACATAGCCCAGGAAAACCCTCTACCACAAAACAGTGGAGGAAGCCTGGCATACAAAAATGTTAATATGCAAGCTGAGAGCAGAAAAGAATGAGACTAGCAGGGTGGAAAACCGAGGCTGCAAGAAGGAAATCATAGAAATCTTGAGCCACCTTAGTGACTTGGAGGCTAGTGTAAGAGGCATAGCAGAGAACCAGAGGAACCAAAGTGAAAAAATAGACCGACTGGCTGGTCAATTCCAACTCTACCTTTGCTATGTCCATCACATGGACATCACTCCAGCAGACCGACACAGAACACCAACCAGCATAAGAAGGACGCGCACGGTGGAGCAAAAAAAGGACAATGAGGTAAGGAAGGAAGGAGATGAAAGCCACCCAGTCTACGTGGACTAGCGCAGCACCAACTCAAGTTCTTTTGTTTATCAGTATAGGAACAACTCATGTTATATGCTCTCGCTTTTATGTATTTCTGATGGTATAGTTCTTTCTTCTTCTTCAAACGAACTTATGGAGACTGGGTGGGTTTCCCTGAGTGGCGGCCCAACCATCCTTTCACTAATGTAGATAGCGCAGCTTGGGGACCCCTGATCTAGTTTCCTTTTTGGCAGATCAGGGGCCACCCCTTAGCCTTTTTTGTACAATATTTTACTCAGTAATATAGAATCTCAACTCACTTACAAAAAAAAAAAAAAAATGGGCGACGCCTCCAAAGTGGTCGCTTGACTAAGACACTATGTTATTGTCAACAATTGTGGAAGGATTTGGGAAAAAGTTTCCATCATCTCGTCCCTCTATCACATGAGGGATTCCTTGAGCAACAATCAAATAGGATTTCCTTCTTCCTTGTCTCTCTTTTATTCCACCATGGGAGGTTGTCAGGGTCGGAAAGGATGATATTTCAGAGACTCAAGCAGTTTGAGTCCCAACTCCTTATACCTAACATCATTGAGGACATGCACAAATAAACATATAAAGAGTAGACCGCTTTGATATCACTGATCTAGATTTATGAGGGGATGAAATAAAACACAGAAATATGACAGAAACATAGAGATACAGTGATTATTAATTTCTATTAATGAACAAAATATGCAGGAACTGTAAAAATGCAAAGTGAAATTAACTCATTGGAATGGTGGTAGCTTATCTCTGAGAAGAGATATGATGGCTATGCACATCCACAAGAAGATGATTACAATGAGGTTGAAAAGGCCTTTTTAATATAAATCATCAATGATAAAACCCTAAAAATCCAAAACCCTAACCCTAAAAGATAAAACTCCAAGACATTTGTGGGCCCCAATGTGGTTAGTTGATACATCAACTTTCTAGGGGTGTTACTTTTGCATATGATCTCCATTCGGGGAACTTGGTAGCTCGTCATATGATCTCCATTCGGGGCACAAGTAGTACACATTCCAAATGGCCCAAAACATTCCTTTGGATATCTATTAGGTGCTTATGTGCCAAAAAAACATCATTCAATCCCTCAAAATTGATCCAGATTTGGATCCAGGAGTTTGATAGGGCTCATAAAAGACTAAAAACCAATGTTCTCAGAATGACGTCAAAACAAATGTGTGTGAAGGCCTCGTCAATACAAACCCAACACAACTTGAACTGGCTCAAACGGACATCGTATGCTCCTGATATCGCGATCTGAAGTTCAGGTCAAACTGGCAAAAAGTCAAAGTCAACAGTCTGTACTGATGACGTCAGCAGTACAGGTGGTAGATGACATCAGCATGACACATGGAAGCACCGGGATGTGCCATGTGGTAGTCATTTTTGGCATTTTTAGGGGTTGATTTGGACCAATAAAAATTGGACACGTGGCAGTGTATGAACATGACACGTGGCAGTCATACAACATGACACGTGGCAGGTACAGTGATGAAGTGTTAGGTGTGATTAAATGGCCAATTGTTGACCGGGTAGGTATAGAGCAGACACATGGGTGAATCACTAGTTGACAAGTGGCATCAATCCAATGAATAAAGAGGTGCCACGTGGCCCAGACTTGGGCTGCCATGTGGCACCCTATGGTTGGCTCGGTTGGTGTATACAAAAATTATGGTCTCCCCGAGTTTTGAACTCGTGACCTCCAACAAGAGGCTATGCCTTTGGATTAGGTTGTATGCCAATGTGCCACCATACAACTTGTTATTACAAATCTACAAACGTTTATTTAAAGTGTTGTAAAGTGTTTAATGGGGGTGAAAAGGGTTGGGGCTAAGCCCCAGCCCACGGATTCTGTAAACAACATACGACTGGAGCGCGTGGGAGTTGTAACAGGTTGGAACTATCCCTATGGTTTCAGGCTTATCCAAAGTTTGTTACATGTGACCCGGCTACGTTTTGGGTGTGGGGAAATGGTGGTTGGCGTTTTGTTCGGGGCTCGGTCGTATTAAAAAATGCCATGCAACCGAGAGTTATGGATAAGGGGCCAACGCGCAGCCCTTTGGGCTGAAGCTTGGCCACATTAGTTATCCATGTGACCTATTTAAGGGGTCTGCGCGCCTATTATGGGGGATTATACCCATATTAAAACTAAAATGGGTTTTTAACCTATAGTTTAGTGATTTTCTCACTAATTTTTGGGCAATTTTGGTTATTTTTCCATATCTTGGTGGATATTGGGTCAAATTGAGTGCCACGAAAAGTGGGATGTTGGTATTTGATCCCTCTACCTCATAGATATATAAACCAATCCATTGTGATTTTTTATACAAGCAATAAGTAGCAAAGAATCTTGAAGCCAAGGTCAAGTAGTCTTGAGTAGTGCAAAGTAGTTGAGCTTTGGAGGCAGTTTTCGGGAGTTCTATTACTCTGTTTTCAATGTCGTCTATTGCGTCAGGTTTCTGAGACAGATCAAAATACAACTAGTCAATTAGAGTCCTATATGATGTAATTTGAATGCAGATTGTAAAGCATTGAATATTGAATAGAGAAAGCCTCCCTCACTGAAGACAAAGGCTCGAAGACGTAGGCGAGATTGACGAACTCCGTTATCAACTTCTTGTGTACAATTGGTTGATGGTTTTCATTCTTGTGTTATCTATAATTGCTCTTAATTATTCAAGTCTTTGTTGTCTTTATATTCACATGCACCGTCAGAAAAAGGTCTTGATTAAATTGATGTTATAGCGTGTAATTGCTAAGCTTTGATTTTCAGATCAAGTGGTATCAGAACATGCTAACATTTGTAGGAACTATGAATATGGGAAAAATATTGAAGAGAGATAGACTCTAGGAGCTCGAGGAGATCAACCAAGCCATGCAGCAAAAGAATGTTGAATTGTGAAGATTGGTGCAGATTATCAAGGAAGACAGGGAAAGAATGCGAACGTTGATGTTGGCAATGGAAGCAAGGCGAGTTGGAGGAAGTCCTTCAGCTAGAAGCTCGAGCCCTGTCAGGGATGATGAAACTCATCCATTCCGAAGGTAATATAATGAGGATAATTCATATACTCTTGCTACTTTGGTTGAGGAGGAGTCAATAGGAGAGGCCATTGGCACATTCTCTTCGCCAGTAGAAAGAAATGATTACACTCCAGCCTCACCTGTAGCTGATCAGAAAGTGGAGTCCAACCATCCGAAAATAGCAGCATTTGAGAAACATACCAACGGAGTCGGTATGAGAATGATATTGAAGTTCGGATACCGGAAGGGGCAAGGCCTTGGAAAATATGACCAAGTCAGAGCCGAGCCGATTGAAGTGCATGATAGTCCACTCCGGGAAGGATTGGGATATGCAGGAGGATCTTCTGAGGATGAGAGTCCGATGATTCACTGCACACACTGTCAAAAGTTCAGACATGATGTTGACCACTATTGGAAGCAGCATCTAGAATTGACCCCATAATGGTTTCAGACTCGGCAAGGAAAACAGGCAACTCGAGCCAGCAACGACGCAAACAATGAGTCGTGAAAGAAAGGTAAACATGTTGTAAGGTATAAATCACCTTCACCCACATTTACTGATGAGCATGCTAGAGTCATGAACCTTATCAGAAAAATGATTCCATGCATGTTTTGTAGCAGCCATAACCATTGTGTTGCAGACTGTTGGAAACATAAGGTATATGGAAGAAAAATCATGGTGACAAGAAGTACGCCAAGATGCGATGACGCGACATTGCAGATCAAAAAGAATCTGTGAGCAAAGTCAGTGCAGCTAGGGTAGGAGTTAGAAAAATCCAAGGGGGATTCGACTCAGTCAGGGCGCGATTCCATCAAGTTTATTCGAGCAAGAAACACTTTCTCACATTGTCAGAAGAGTAGACATTGTGAGGATAGTTGTTGGAGGTTGCATCCAGAGCTGCGACGCTCAACAAATCCTGAAGAGCCAGAGCAAAAGATGGATGTTGCAAAGGAACATAAGGACACTGCCGAGGAGAAGAAGGATGTTGCAAGAGGACAGCAGGCAGACGTTGTGGATATGTAGAGGAACGACTGCGACACTTCGTTGGCAGGAGATGGGTCGTCCGACTGGAACTAGGCAAATTTTATGCCCTATAAGTAAATTGAGTCAGTGTCATTGTCATTGATGTAATAAAAGTGATTTGATTTATGGAATCACTTATTGAGTCTAGTTAATTTTAAGTATAGGTTGTTTGTCATTATTTGATTGATGTAAGGATAGATTTAATTGATGTAATAAATCTTTTGGGGTCCAAAAGGTCCTTAGTGGGAAGGCATGATCCAAATTTGGATCCAGGAGCTTTAAAGGGCTCAGAAAAGCCTAAAACCCAATGTTCTCAGAATGACGTCAAAGTGGATGTGTGTGAAGGGCTCATCAATACGAACGCAATGCAACTTGAACGGGCTCAAACAGACATTGTATGCTCTTGATATCGCGATTTGAAGTTCAGGTCAAACTGGCAAAAAGTCAAAGTCAAAGTCAACAGTCCGTACTACTGACGTCAACAGTACGTCAGCATGATATTTGGAAGATGACATCAACATGATGTCAGCAGGACACATGGCATCACCAGGATGTGCCATGTGGCAGTCATTTTTGGCATTTTTAGGGGCTGATTTTGACCAATAAAAATTGGACACGTGGTAGTGTACGAACATGACACATGGCAGTCATACAACATGACATGTGGAAGGTACAGTGATGACATGGTAGATGTGCTTACATGGCCAATTTATTATAGGGCAGGTACAGAGTAGACACATGGGTGAATCACTAGTTGACAAGTGGCATCAGTCCAATGAATAAAGACGTGCCACGTGGCACCCTATGGTTGGCTCGGTTGGTGTGTACAAAAATTATGGTCTCCCTGAGTTTTGAACTCATGACCTCCAACAAGAGGCTATGCCTTTGGAGTAGGTTGTATGCCAATGCGCCACCATACGACTTGTTATTACAAGTCTACAAACATTTATTTAAAGTGTTGTAAAGTGTTTAATTGGGTCGAAAAGGGCTGGGGCTAAGCCCCAGCCCACAGATTGTGTAAACCACATACGACTGGAGCACGCGGGAGTTGTAATAGGTTGGAGCTAGCCCTACAGTTTCAGGCTTATCCAAAGGTTGTTACATGTGACCCGGCTACGTTTTGGGCACAGAGAAATGGTGGTTGGCACTTTGTTCGGGGCTCGGTCCCATTAAAAAATGCCATGCGACCGAGAGTTATAGAGAAGGGGCCAGTGCACAACCCTTTGGGTTGGTGCTTGGCCACATTAGTTATCCATTTGACCGATTTAAGGGGGTTGCGTACCTATTATGGGGGCTTATACCTATATTAAAACTAAAATGGATTTTTAACCTATAGTTTAGTGATTTTCTCACTAATTTTTGGGCAATTTTGGTTATTTTGTCATATCTTGGTGGATATTGGGCCAAATTGAGTGCCAAGAAAAGTGGGATGTTGGGATTTGATCCCTCTACCTCATTTCTATATAAACCAAGCCATTGTGAGGTTTTAGACAAGCAAGAAGCAACAAAGAAGCTTGAAGCCAAGGTCAAGTAGTCTTGAGCAGTGCAAAGTAGCTGAGCTTTGGAGGTAGTTTCTGGGAGTTCTATTACTCCGTTTTTAGTGCCATCTGTTATGTCAGGTTTTTGAGACATAGCAAAATACAACTAGTCATTTAGAGCCCTATATGATGTAATTTGAATGCAGATTGTAAAGCATTGAATATTGAATAGAGAAAGCCTCCCTCACTGAAGACAAAGGCCCGAAGATGTAGGCGAGATTGCCGAACTCCGTTATCAACTTCTTGTGTACAATTGGTTGATGGTTTGCATTCTTGTGATATCTATCATTGCTCTTAATTATTCAAGTATTTGTTGACTTTATATTCACATGCACCGTCAGAAAAAGGTCTTGATTAAATTGAGGTTATAGTGTGTAATTGCTAAGCTTCGATTTACGGATAAAAAACGACCCTAGAAGTTCAGGACCCAAAAAACTGTAGAAAAATACCAAGAAATTTAATTTATTGTTTTCAATTTTACCATGGAACAAAAAGAAATTTATTCATTTTTGAATTATTTTAAGGTGAAATGTTTGTAGATTAACATTATTACACACCAAATATAAGCCAAATATTCAAGGAAGACCACCCAACCATTTATCATGGCTCCATTATAGAAGCCTAACCTACAAATATCCATTAGCAATAGATATTATCACATTTTTCCCCAATAATATTTTTTATGCATGCACTTACACTCTTTTGAAAAGAATAACCATGCTAATATCTGATGTTGTCGATATGGGAGAGGTGCAAGATACATATATGGAAACCTATAGGAGGAGAAGTGGATAAGAAAATATCATCAAGGTTGGTCTATATAGATAAGAAGAGGAAGCTTGAGTAATTACTTCAATCCATGTACACAATGACACCATATTTTGCATGGACACTACTATGGTGTACCAGTGGGGATAAATCTACCAAATGATTCAGAAAGATTCATATGAAAGTTTTATAAAGGATAACCAAGACCAAGGTATTTACCAAATGTTGAAACGTTACCAACTCCATAAGATAGTTTCACACTTGAATGTATTCCCATGTGCTAAATTGATATCATGGATAGTTCGCTAGGCAGATGTTGACAATAGATTAATCAAAGGAACTCAAGGGAAGGCTATCTTCTCCTTCCAGACTTCATTCTTGCACACATGCTATAAGTTTCCCACCAAAGAAATTGAATTAATAGAAGACTTGATGCTACATTTTCCTATTGATTGTATACAAGTGATGACGCACTGATGGTTTTTAGGGACTAAATTCAAAAAAATAAAATCTAGGACTTATCCCACTTAGATGTTGAGGATCCCTTATAGATTTATTGTATCTCTTATGTGAAGAATTTAAGGAGAAGAAGACGCCATGGAATTATCACAACAAATGGACACATATTTAATTAAATTGTTATCCTCTCTTCCACCCTGCAGGATACCGTATCAATGGAAAAATGCACAGTTCCAGGAAAACATCCAAAGTTCCACATGTCATCGTACTTGTTGGATATCGTTTGTTTAGTGCACGTTGAGGCAATTATGACTATGTTCAATTAATCAATTATATGAGAGTCAATAAAATATTATACAAGTTGTAATAATGTGCAGTTACATATTGTATGGATTGTGTGTAAATGTAAGAAGCAGTTACAAATGCATAAATATTTCAAATGATTTGCGGGCTATATATAGACAACAACAATAAATAGTGTGGTTATGGTTGTAGGTGATCCGTATGACAGTAGGTACAGTGGAAACATATGGACTTAAAAAATAATCATTAGGTACAACAACGTCATAGAAATGTATGGAGATGGGAACATATAGTCAGTGGTTGGTACAATTGTACAATAGATGTCGTAATTGATGTATGGCAGGTCTTTTTTTGCCCTTTTTTTAAAAAATAAATTATTCTTCAAATTTGGAGAATAGATATATTTTCAACCAATTTTTTGTTAACTCTTTTATTTGTGAATATTTTATAGAAGGATTTGATTGTATATCAATATATTGAATACTTTATTGCAGTGGATTCCTTTACCTTCACACTAATAATTTATTTTTAATTATTTTTACTATTATTTTCTTCAAATTTATAGTGAAAATATTTTTTTTCACTCGAATTTTAGAAATGTAAATGGCCAAGGGCCTATTGTGATCAATTACCTAAACAAATAAAAGAAACTATGAAAACATAGGGGTTTCCCAAAATTCAGATTAGACAAGGTCTTATGGCCAAAGGCTAGGATCTAAAAACAAAACTCTGATACCAAATGAGGCAATTATGCCAATGTTGAATTACTCAATTATATGAGAGTCAATAAATTATTATATAAGTTGTAGTAATGAATGAATGATATGAATTACACTTGAAGGTCCTTGATTAAAAATATATCCAAAGGTGCCTCTTGATGAAAATATATGACTTTTTAGTCATTCTTATTACTATTAATTATTATCATCTTTTGTTATATTATTTATTAGCTTTATTTATTTATTATTAGCTTGAATTTTATGTATAAAACACATGCCTTCCCAAGAATGCCCTGGAAATGGAAACTGAGTGACCCCCCTATCCACTTCTACTACCAAGACTTGTGGGAACACAAATATCGTGTTCATTATCACAAGATCTGCGAAGATTTTTTTGATTCCCTTGTTCTAATTACTATTTTTTGTTCGAACACCTTTTATGTCAAAAAATTCAATGTTATAAGTTGGAAAAATTGGAGATTAGTATGTATTAGATAATGGTACTTACATCAGGGTGTATGAATGAACCAAAACTCCACAAGTTGTCAGTAAATTTTTTCATACTTACGAGTATCGATGGACGTATGAAACTAAAGTCTAGAAGGATGAATAAATATACATAATGGCCATTAACTATGATGAAATCATTTATAGGATGAGAAGCAGCTCCCAACACAAGAAATACAAGTTGGAAAAGGAGAAAACTGAGAAATAAGTTGCAACCAAAGTAGCAATTGAAAAGGAAAATGTAGAAAAGGAAGTTGCAACCAAGGTAGAAACTAAGGCTTTAACAAGAAGCAACAACAATGGAAGTTGCGACGAAAAGAAAATAATAAAAAAAAAAGAACAAGAGAAAATGAGAATCCATAGAGAGAAAGAAGAGAAATTGAAATGAGATGAAGAAGGAAGAAGAACACAAGAAAGCATAAGAGGAATCTCAAGATAATGATCCGATGGACACCAGACAATCTGAATCCAATTCTGGCACTTAACTAGAGGCCACTTTCCTCTTGGAGAGATGGGATTG
>JASDQU010509738.1:8534-21394 GCA_032191745.1 Picea mariana
AGGTCCTTTGCAAGCCACGGCTCATACCGCATGATTTGTCGACAAAAACCCTTGATTCTTTACTATATTCCGATGCTTATCCCTAGTCCCTTATCTGTTCAACGGATTTCTGTTCCCTTCTCTCACTATTGTCGGCGGGGCATGAAGCTCGCCCAGTAAAATACGATTATTTTGCAGGACTAAAGGCATCTCTACTGACATTCTGCGATTTAATTGTCGCAAATCCATACTGTATATCGGGATCTTAACAGTATTGTATGCATGAGTGCATGCGCAGCATTATATAATATATTTTTCCCCTTTCAATCGCACAAACCATATTCACGATCGTTATAGAGTCATGGCTGATATAATTTTACAAGATAAAAAAAATATCGTGCACAGGGCGTTCCACAGCTCAGGACGATGTGCTGTTTTGGGCTTCCCCAAATTTTCAGGTTTTCAGTGGCCCACTTCAATCTGTAGGTTGGTTTCTCACTTTTGGATGAATGATCATGACACTGAGGAAAATTCACAATAAGTAACAGTGCTTTTGAATATGGAAGCCTTGCTAATAGTGTTCTGTGCATCCCAAAAGGATTTGTTGATGCCACTCATGATATAAAAACAAGTAGCATCAATCCATATTCCTGATGTGTGGAGTCTGGAAAGATTGAGAAATCAAAAAATTTAAGCTGTAAATTTCCACGGTTTCTGATCCGTTTGGTCCTTTAATATGTGCAAGATTGACATGAATTTGTGTTAATTTGTTTAGGCGTTTAAGTGAATAAGTTTATGTCAGGGTCATTAGGCGAGGTTGAAATTTATTGATTTCTTTACGGATACTCAAACACCAAGTGCTGAAAAACTTCCCATCCCGCTTCTCTGGTCTTAATAAGATTACTATTATTATTGTGCAGGAAAGATTTTCTCGGAATGGTGAGGAGGGATGAATGTAGCAGAAGAGAGGAGATGAGATGAGGCGAGTAGTCCAAAGGAAAGAGATGCTGTCAACGTGAATGTTGTGTCTATGGAAGCTGTGCCGATATCACTTTTCTCTGATTTTTCTCAGTAGTTGTAAAGCTCCGTACTCGCTTTCTAACTGTAAGTGTTAACCTTCCTTTCTCTGGGCTTGGCTTCAAATCTGTAAGTTGTTAAGAATAATGAAGGAGCTGTAGACATAGATGATGAATGTTCGATACGGTTATTAAAACAGTTTGGACGCCAGTAGTATCTCATCCCAAGGGTAGTTTTTAGGGCGGTATTTTTTAGGTCGGTATTTTTTAGGGCGGTATCTCATCCCAAGGGTAGTTTTTAGGTTTATGATTATGATTATTATTGAAGGGTAGTTGATTAGTTTTTATTAACATTACTTTTAGTTTATCAAACTAAAAAAAGGTAACAAGTTAATTGATTTAAGAATCTAACTTTAGATCTCTTATATATATTTCTTTTCATTTACATAACACTTTTCAATAGGTCTACATTTATATTTCTTTTCATTTACATAACACTTTTCAATAGGTATACATTTATGTGGGATAATTAATATTAATAATAAAAAGATATTATTTGATTATTTAAATTAAAATTAATACTTAAAATATTGTTTGATTATTTAAATTGAAATTAATATTTTCTTTATGGTTTTGTAAAATTATGATATATTTTTACATCCAATTTAGTAAAGATGTTATGTCCATAACCTTTACAACATCATAATACTATACATATTAATCAAATCTTTTTGTAAAATTATGATATATGTTTACATCCAATGTAGTAAAATGTTATGTCCATAACTTTTACAACATCATAATATTATACATATTAGTCAAATATAAATATAAATATAAGAAGAAATAAAAATGTTTTTACAAATTTGATATGAATATTTGTTATAAAAATTTAATATAAAAAGATAAAAGAGATACTACATTTATATAAATAATAAAGAAATATTTTTATAATGCAAATATAAACATCTTGATAATAATTAAAACTATAATCTTTACATATTCATATTTCTTCATATTTCTATACTGTGTGACTTTGAATTTTATGAAATCTAGTAAGATAATAATCTTAAATTCATTTTAAATGATTACAAAAATCACATTTTATAAAGATTTTATCATTCTTAATTTTTATTAGCTTGAGATTAAAATAAATATATATTAATACTATTTAAATGAATGTCATAGATATAATTATTACTTCCAGTCATAATATATTTAATGAATTCAAGTTTCTTACTATGAATGTAAAATTGATGATTATGGGTTGTTTGTGGGTAATTGTAAAACAAATTTTGAATATAGTTTTATTTTATTTAGGCATGAGTAGAAAAATTGTTACTTTGAAATTTTATTTCAATATTTTGGGGTTGTATTTAAGTGAGATAGTTATTTGGGTTTCTCAAAACTCTAACTATAAAAATTGAGGAAAATACATTTTTAAAAAATGTAAATGGAAAGAAAAAATTATGTGTTATGTTATAGTTTTAGAGATCTATGATGTTTTTGTCAAAACTCTAACTATAAAAATTGAGTAAATACACTTTATTAAAATGTAAATGGAAAGAAAAAATTATGTGTTATGTTATAGTTTTAGAAATCTAATTTTTTTTGTGCAATAATATCTAAATCTATAAATACACTTTCCAAAAGTAAAATTTGATTTATTCATATTACTATTTTTTAAAAAGAATTATTACAAATATATGTGTTGGGTTAATTAAGTATAAGTGGGATGGTTGAGATAAATAATGGTTATCATCCTCACTTATATTCAATTTCTACAAATAACATGTTAAGCACTATATTAAAATAGCTTGAACTTAGAAATCCAATTTATTTTGAATTTCATCTTTAAAAAACATATATATATATATATATATTTCAAGACTGGAGAAATTTCTGGAAATATATTATGTTCTCAACTTTCTCACTTTCAAAAAATTTAATTTAATTACATTGTATTTATATCTGTTTTATTATTTTGTTTATTTTTTAGTTTTAAATATTAAGTTTTGGTTTTTTTTTTTAGGGATTTTTTCTTTTAATTTTGCTCAAAATTTGGTGAGAAAATGGTGACTTTGTAAATTTGAATGGTTAAAGTCTACACAATCTAAATGTCCAAGGGTTTTTTCAGCAAACTAAATCCATTTATGCACTGAGAAATGAAATTTAAACAATAGAAAATTGCAATTTGATCCAAAAAAAATTAACTAAAAATACTAAAACATAGAACAATTAAACAAAACTTATTTTTTTTAATTTATAATATTTTTATATTTTTATATTTTTTTTATTTTATTTTAAAATATAATTCACTTTAAAAAGAAAGAAAAAGTTTTAAAAAGATAAATCTTTTTAAAATCTTTTCTTTCTCTGTAAATGAAAGAAATTTTTATCTATTTTATTCCTTTTCTTCTTTAATAGTTTCATTATACTCCATATAATATTATTCACTTCCCAGTTTAACTCTATTGTTGTTTGATCTTATCTTTTTAAAACCTTTCCTTCTCTTTAAATGAAAAGAAATTTTGTGTCTTCCTTTCTTTTTTATATGGTATTATTCTACTCCATGTAACATTATTCATTTTTCTTTTTTTCTTTTTTATATGGTATTATTCTACTCCATGTAACATTATTCATTTTTATTTTTAAATCTATTGTTTGACCTTTTCTTTCAAGAACACTTTTATTCCTTTCCTTCTTTTATAATTTCATTATACTCCATATAATATTATTCACTTTTTTTTTTAACTGTATTGTTGTTTGATCTTATCTTTTTAAAACCTTTCCTTCCTTTAAATGAAATGAAATTTTGTCTCTTTCTTTTTTTTTTATATATCATTCTACTCTATGTAATATTATTCACTTTTATTTTTAAAATCTATTGTTTGACCTTTTTCTTCAATGGAAATAAGAATAACACTTGGCAATTCCTTTCAGGAAATTTTGTCTCTTCCTTTTTTATATGGTATCATTCTACTCTATGTAATATTTTTCACTTATGTAAATATTTTTCACTTTTATTTTTAAGTCTATTGTTTGAATTTTTCCCTTTTCCTTCAATGGACATAGGAAGAACACTTGGCAATTCCTTTCGATTGTTCTATCAATGAAATCCCATGAATCCATCAGCACAAATGCTTTCTTAATCTTGATATAATAACGCACATCATTTTGTAACATGATGTTGAAAACAACGAAAACGACGCTGATATTTGGGATCGTGCTTATCCATATAAGAATTCTGGGAAATTCCTTTCATTTGTTCTCTCAATGAAATCCCATGAATCCGTCAAGACATATGATCTCTGAGGTTTTATTATTGATATAATTAAGCACATCATTTGTAACATGATGTTGAAAACAATCCATATACTTGGGATCGTGCTTATTAATATTATATTTTTAAAATTTTGCTAGAGATAATGTCGATGTCGACAGGGGAAATGCTGTCCAGCCTACCATTTTACTGGTAGACAATCTGCCTGCACAATCTGACTGCCTGAAGCAGCGGTGAGCTTCCCTAACCCTAAGTCATCGACCTAGCTTTTCCTGGTCTCTCTCTTTTAAAATATACGTGCCCAGGGCCTTTATGGAATATGCGATATGAAAAATTTACAAAATAATGGTAGACAATCTGCCTGCCTGCGGTGCGCTTCCCTAACCCTAAGTCATCGACCTAGCTTTGGCTGGTCTCTCTCTTTTAAAATATACGTGCCCAGGGCCTTTATGGAATATGCGATATGAAAATTTTACAAAATATTTGCCAGGTGCCGATAAGAGAGACGGTCCATACGAGGAAGTTCCAAGTTTAAGCCTGTACTAGCACAACGAGGGAGAGCTAAATGCTCTTCAAAACCGAGAGGCTGGAAATGGCAAACGAATGGGTAAGACCGGAAGGAGAACTCTCTCGCATATCTAAACAAATAGCCAAAGATGAAACAATTGTAAGAAAGAACCTTCGTAAACATTGTCATATTATATTGTTGAGGGCTGTTCAAGGGGACATCCCCACAAGAGAGACATGTAAATTAAAGCACCAAATCCATTGGTTGCAGTATCAAGTTAGCTAATATTGTTTTATCTTCAATTTCATAGGTATTTTGAAAAGACTAAGTGAAGACATAATTGATGCAACACTCTACACTATTGATGTGTATTCTATTAATATGAACATGTATAGTTAAGGATGTAATTAGGTATTTTTCTTAACACTTCTCCTTAATTACATCCAAGAAAAACTATCACTATCACTATCACTACCACTAGCGTGCAATGCAATAGATTTCACACTCCCTCTTAAACAAAACTTGGTCCTCACATTTCCCCTGTTAATCGAAGATTCAAATTCTCGGATACAATCATCAAGTTAGCATACAAGTAGACACCCTCGTATCTACCAAAGCGGACTTAATACCACATTCCTCCACTGGCCAGCACCTCAAGCTGCTCGAAACTAGGGATAGTATCTACCAAAGTGGACTTAATACCACGTATCTACCAAAGTGGACTTAATACCACATTCCTCCACTAGCCAGTGCCTCAAGCTGCTCGAAACCAGGGATAGTATCTACCAAAGTGGACTTAATACCACATTCCTCTACCAAAGTGGACTTAATACCACATTCCTCCACTGGGCAGTGCCTCAAGCTGCTCAAAACCAGGGATAGTATCTACCAAAGTGGAATTAATACCACAGACTTAATACCACATTCCTCTACCAAAGTGGACTTAATACCACATTCCTCCACTGTCCAGTGCCTCAAGCTGCTCGAAACCAGGGATAGTATCTACCAAAGTGGACTTAATAACGCATTCCTCCACTGGCCAAAAGTGGACTTAGTACCACATTTCTCCATTGGCCAACGCCTCAAGCTGCTCGAAACCAGGGATAGTTGTGATGTATCATGGTCATCACTTCATGCTACTTGAAACCAAGGATACATGCTACATGATCACATACTGACCTAGGCCTAATTCAATTAGGGCTTACTCAACATGGGAAACAAAGCAGTTGTGATGTATCATGGCCGTCACTTCATGCTACTCGAAACCAAGGATAAATGCTACATGATCACATACTGACCTAGGCCTAATTCAATCAGGGTTTACTGAACATGGGAAACAAAGTTTACCTATAGCAAAGATCACAACTTCTTACAAATGGGACCAAAAAACTTAGACCATAAAACTTACTGGGGTATCTATTGGGGTGTCGGGCTTATTGAACATGGGGAACAAAGCTTTCCTATAGAAAAGCTCACAACTTCTTACAAATGGGACCAAAAAACTTACTGGGGTGTCGGGTACAATCGAACATGCACCCCTCAAATTACAACAATTCATTTCTTATGTATTTGCTAATGAATGAAAAAACAAATTAGTTATATTTAGTTATATTTTGTTACATATCTCTGCCCATCTTTCTTCTTTGTGACTTTCTCCATGCACTTTTTACTGCTCAATAATGCAGATACGTTGTCCATAAAATGGCTCAGCTTCAATGATTCTTGATCTTCAACAATAAAAGAGGCAATAACGGTTCTTGCTCTTCAACAATAGAATAGGCAATACTCTTGTCTTGCGGCTTCTTCTCCTCAACAATAGAATAGGAAATACTCTTGTCTTGTGGCTTCTTCTCCTCAACAATAGAATAGGAAATACTTCTTCTCCTCAACAATAGAATAGGAAATACTCCTGTCTTGCGGCTTCTTCTCCCTAGAAGCCTCAATTTTCTTTCTTGTAGACTATTTGCTTGCTCTATGACAACTCTTCTTCATCTATTGGTTTTGTTGGTCTGGCTGGAATATGCTTCTTCAATTCACATAACTTCTTATCTCTTTGCAACTCTCTTTATAAATGCCAAAATAAATCTCATCACCATGCTTAACATTTTTTTTCTCTTGAATTTACCTTTGTCTTGAAAGCATTTAAGTTATTTTCATCAACTTTAACAACTTACACAAGCAACAACTCAACACACTAAGCATGCTTTCAACAAACAAACTATTCCCAACCATTTTGAGAATTTCATCCAAATCCACTCTAACCATAACATTTACATGTGGCACTCCATAGATGTCCGCTACAATATGAAAATTGACAATGATCTTGCTTAATGACAATGATCTTGCTGAATGAAAAAACCTTTCTAATAAAAAATCCTTTCCAACCTTTCTTTTTATATGGCCTCCTTTAAAAATTAATTTAAAACACTCCTCTTTTATAATTCAAATAAAAGACTTACTGAATGAAAAATACTTTCTAATAGCAAATCCTTTCCAACCTTTCTTTTTATATGGCCTCCTTTAAAAATTAAACTAAAACACTCCTCTTTTATAATTCAAATAAAACACTTTATTTCTTTATGATGGTCGAAACTTAAAATAAAACTCCGTTCCCTTTTGTTGGATTTACAACCACTTAAAAAAACCTGACAGCATCTCATGTATGTCTAAAATCTGTGTCTTGGCTTTACACAGCATTTTAAAAATTATAATAAAGTTATAATAAAATATTTTTTTTATCCTCCTTGTTAGCCGCTGAGCTTCTCCGCCGCAATTGGATTAGAGAGCGCTCCCTATATGCATGCTCACCCGGCGAGTCTTTCACACAGGCTTCCGCTGCTCTTTCTCTAAACCTGGTCTCCACAGGCATCCAACAAAACCTCCCCCGATTCTTTCGCGCGAGGTTCCTTGCTTCCATACGACTCGGCCACGCAGACGGCTCCGCTCTAGTCTTGATTGATCTTTGATCTCATAATGAAGAGCATTGCTTTCAATGTAATCTCAACTTTCACATACCCTGGATCCTGGGGGCCCTCCAGTGTTGGAGGGAGACTCAGATCCGCTCTGATATTATGAAAAGATTAAACAGAGATAGAATTGATGCAATACTCTATACTATAATGTGTATTTTATTAATATAAATATGTATAGTTACATAATATGATTATAAGACGTTACAGAATTACCAATTCTTGTAACTGTAAACTAAGTAACTAGTTAAAGATGTAATTAAATATTTTTCTTAACCTACAAGCTTGAGCAAATTATGACGAATTTCTTCGACAAATAAGAATTGACACCGGTTACTGTATAGTGAGATTAGCAGTAGTTGCAGGTCCACATCCTGGCCGAGCTAAAATTGTAGGAATCCACACAGGTACGGTTTGTCCACTGGCTGGCTGGAATAATATGCATATTTGTTGGAGATTCTCTGCAACTCGAAACCACTGCTATAGATGAAGGATAATTAAAAGACATACAGATAAAAGATGAACCAAGACAGATTACACACAAAATAATAATTCACAACAAAGGAAATTGGACACCTCAATTGATTTACAACTCAATTTATTCAATATATTCTTTCAACTATTAAAATAATATTATACAACAAGAAATATTATGAAAAGAGCATACTTCCATCAACAAGATTTTGTTTAACTTAAAATCTAATCTTATTGTTGATTACAGTGTTGCATGCTTTGCATACATATTCAACTACTATATTTTATAGGAAACAGACATATCAACTATTTATAGGAAAAACAAACTGAAACTAAATTCTTGGCATGCTTAAATTAGTTCCAATCCCAATTTATAGTAGAATAAAACAAATCCAACCTTTGGAAATTCCTTCCTAAAGATATCTTCCAACTGATTCTCTGTCATGCAATATTGTAGTTGCATTAAATTTCGTTGTATCAAATATCCAATGAAGTGATGGCAGAGATGGCAAATCTCTATAAGCTTTGTTCTTTTGTGAAAAATGAAAGTCTTGTCTTTCTAAATCATACTATTGTTATCGCAATGTATAACAGATTGTTATCACAATGTATAACAGTGTCATAATGTACTATTTTTATCACAATGTATAACAGTGGGATAATGGATCTGTTGCTGCAAATATTCCAAGCCTTTTTGTTGCCAAACTTCTTTATAATTTGTGGAAGTTATCACTATGTACTCTTTGGTAAATAGAGAAACAGTTTTTTTCTTCATTAAACTCCATGTTATAGTTCCACTGTCCATACTAAAACAATATCTTGAAGTTCATTTTCAATCCGACACAATCTGAATCTGAAAAACTATCTCACTCCAAACTCTCTGATGTTATGTATTGAATGCAGTTATCCACTGTGCCTTTGATATAACGTATATGCCAGTTCCTTTGATATAAAGTATATGACATTAATCTATAAACAAATATTACTGCAAAATTGATATCTGGCATGGTAGTGATAAGGTACATTAATCTTCGAACCAATTTTCGAAGATGACTTGGAAACCATGTTGCGGCTATCATCTTCTTTGGTTATTTTTTCACTTTGTGCTAATAGATTTTTCCATTCTAAAATCACCTCAAAAAATCATGAGCATATTTCACTTGACAAATGAAGTTATTGTAGATATTGAGAAAAACACAATATCACATGCACAAGGAAACAACTGCAAAACCAACAACCTTCTACAAAAAGAAATCTTGATTTTATTGATCTGCTTACTGATTACATTGAAGAGCTCCTCTATTTATAATAGGCTGAGAGGAGACAGCATTGATGAAGGTAGATGAAAGTAGATGCAAGGTAGATGGATAACTCTCTCATGGAATAGGTGGATGGGATAAGTCAAAGAAGCACATGATGATTATCCAGAAGCAGCCAAAAAAGGCTGACAAGACCTACCTATCCTAAGTAAACTTATACATCAACAGTTACATCATGTAATTGAGATACCTCCATATCAAAAAAGTAATGTATTAATTCAATATAAGTGAATTTAAACTCTTCCATCATTACCTGCTTGAATTCATGTATCATGATTAAACTCCTCGCCCATTCGAGTACCAAGGCCTGTTGATTACTTTGATCCAAGACCAGCTGCAGATTCAGTATCCCTCTTTCACGAGGCAGCCAGCGTGCCAGTTCTTTCTTTGTAAGGCGCACAAGCAACCTTGGTCTGCACCGGTGAAACACTGAAATAGATCTCTAAGGGCAGGGTTTCAATCACGAGTATAAGCTTTGAAATCACTATCATTAGCGGGTCGGGAGGGGAAGCGTATGCATATGGGGAATATAGCTCAGCTATCTATTTACATTATTTTTGACTGGGGATATTTGAGTTCTTGATGACTTGTTGCGTAGTCAATCATTTCTTGGGCTTCGCTTATCAGCTTTGAACACTGTGTATCATGATTAAACTATACAGATGAGCATATTTCACTTACAAATCAAGATACCATCATGTGATTGACATACCTCCATATCAAGAAAGTAATGTATTAATGCAATATAAGTGAATTTAAACTCTTCCATCATTAATTGCTTGAATTCATGTATCATGTTTAAACTGTTATCTATAAAAATTCAATTATCTACATAAATTCAAACAATTAAATTTAAATTTAAATTTGGTTAGTTTGTTTTTCTACATAAAACAAAATTGGTTCATTTTGACTTCTAACAAAAACATGTTTTTGGAAGAAAAGTATCTAATCTTGAATATCATGTTGTAGGAACTTGTTTCAAACCATATTCCTCTGATTGTAGTAAAAAATCTACTTTTTCTTCTACTTAAAACCCAGGTGGTTATTGCAAATACACTTTTTTTTTTATCAATGTTACTATTAACAATGTTGACTTTAAATTTATTTGGTGAAATACCTCTCTCTATAAAGAAGTAATGTAATACCAATGTTTAAGCAAATACACTTCTTTCTCAAAGTTACTATTAAAAATGTTGACTTTATATATATATATATATATATATATGATGTGCTTCCAATGTTAACACTATATTTATTTTATTACATAGAAATATGATGGGCTGTAAATGTTTCTTAATATTTTATTCCATAAAAATGTGCATATCCTTTAGCCACTAGCCTAGCATTATGTTCTTCATAGCTTAGCTTTATATTTTTCGTCACTGCCATAAGTTTGTTTTTATATATTCATTTTACTCTTATTATTTCTTTATCATTTGAAGTTCAATCAATTCCCAAGTTTTATGTTATTTATTAGAGGGTGGGAGGGGGGCATTATTAGAGAATTTATATAATGCCCCCCTTTATTAGAGGGCGGGAGGGGGGCATTATTAGAGAACTTATATAATGCCCCTCCCTCCCACCCTCTATATCTTTATCATTTGAAGTTCAACCAATTCCCAAGTTTTATGTTATTTATTAATAGGTTGGGATGCTAGAGATACTAGTGGAAGAAGCAATGTCAGCGTATAATGACTCTATCTCAAAATTTGTTGTTTTTTCCTAATATACACTTTCATTGCACACTCCATCAAATATAACATCACTAATACAATCTACTCTTTTGATATGGTATTCCAACACTTAAATGCTTTATTCTCTTTAAAGTAACTAACCCAAAAAATATCATTATCTTTTTACATCTAGTTTATTTTTATTTTGTTTCATGACATATAACATATACACATGCCAATGAAGCAAAACCCTTATGTGTAAAGCATTAGGTGTTCCCCCTAGACCATGTTTATTCATGTTTACTATTCTCCACTACTTTTGTAGAATTGCAACTAAAAATATACATGATGGTAACTACATCTTCTTTCCAGAATTTCTATTTTTCTCTAAAATCTTGAAATTTACATTACACCCAAATGTTCAATTCTAACTTTCTCAAGAAATAAATCTTGGTTTTAGGGAATAATGATCTATAAATGATAAAAAAATAAAAATAAAAGATTGTACCATACTTTCCATTTGTATGAAGCAGTAAATTTTATTTGCGTAAACCAGGTGCAATGGTTATGAAGCCTGCCCAAAATTTCCAAGCAGGAATTCGTCTCTGCATTGCTTCCCTAATGCACAACTAGATGAGACCCAGTCCTCCGCTTCCATCTTGGGCTAACCTTGAACTATTTCTTTGTATGTAACCATTTCAGACCCTTGAAACATAGATCGCCATAGGGCATGTCACAACCAAATAAAACGTTCAACTGTTGCTTTAAATACATTTGGGCATAGTGTTCAATTGTTTCGATATAGAGTTGTAGCTAGTATTTCTGCCCAAAATTAATTTGCCATATAGGATATGTCCGTTTGAACAATGATCTAGTTTTTCCATGTTATCTTGCTGCAGAGTATATATATATATATATATATATATATATATATATAAAAGTTTCTTTTTAATTCCATTGAAAGCCACACATATATATAATAAGTTTCTTTTTATTTTCATTGGTAGAGTAATATATATTAAATTCTATTGAATTGAATTCACCGTTATATGAGTCTTTAAAATTTTAAAGAGAATAAACACTTATATTTTCAACAAAAACTTTAAAATTTACAAAACATTCAAATGTTTCATGGTTATTTTTTGAAAAAGAGATTCATTTCTTATTTTAATCATTTATAAATGTAAAAATAAATAAAAAAATTGACAAATACTTTCTATATGCATTAAAGAAATAGATTCATATTTTACTTGAATAATCATCTACAAATTTAAAATAATAAAAAGATTTACAAATACTTACTATATGCATGTACAACAAATATCTGAATGAACTATCTATAGTGATTGTGAAGCATGATACAACCACAATTAGGTGTTTAAATGCTGTTTTCACTTAGGCTTGAGCCTAATAGATGATTTATTTTTATAGAAAGTATTATATGTGTTATTATAGAAATTATTTCAACACTAATTCTCCTCCATCATTATTATAAAATAAATTACAATCTCCATTATCAAACAATACTTTATAATTTTCTTAAATTAACTAGCTTACACATAAAATATTGTTCTTAAGCTAGAAACCAAGTGTCCTCAATATTTTTTAGCTCACTTTTTTAGGTCTCCATGACTCACTT
>JASDQU010509738.1:21551-39450 GCA_032191745.1 Picea mariana
TATATATATATATATATATATATATATATATATATATATATATATATATATATTTTCAATATTACAAGTAAACATATATATATATATTAATATTACAAGTAAACATAGTGGATACATTGGAATGTTCTCATTCTTTTTGAGTGAAATTTTCCATTTTTGTTTTGTGTGACTTTGCTTAAGCTTAAATTCCCTTTCAAAATGATCAAATTTTTACAATAATGACATTTAATATGCCTCTTATATATTTAAGCATGTCTATGACCTCTTCCTTAGGTGACACTCATTTTCTCTCTTGAAGGGAGAAAGTACTACTACATTCTTCATTGCAAATGTTTTCTCTAAACTTTTTGTAGTTCTTGTAATACCCCTCTATTGACCCCTAGATTATATAAGATAATTAATGTGTATATTAATGATCAATCGGCTATAATCCTAGACATATGTAAACATTAATTAATTATTCACTAGGAAGATAAAGAATCCTTTGGTGTATTTTAGTTTTGTAATCATGTATATTACACTTATAATATAAAAACCACAAAAAAATTATTGTCAAATATAGAAGGGATCTTATAAGGGGCTATTGGGGTTTAGGAGTTTGAAAGAAAATTAAGAAAATTTTATTGTTTCTCACCCTTTCTTTTAAGTTATCAAAACTTTAGTCCCCAAGATGTAGGACAATCGGTGATAGAGTGTCCTATTAAGGCACTTTGTGATGTTAAGTCACCGGTTCGAAACCTGCGGGGGAAAAAAATCCAACCATGTTAAGGGTTGGTGTGGCTCAGGCCGGGTGTGATCCCCGGGTGATTTTGACGGCTTAGATGCCTCTGAGTCGCGGCTTCTCAGCCATAGGCTAGTCCCACAAGTCACGGAAAAACTAGCAAACAAAAAAAAATGTGATCCAACCTTTATATATATCCATTAATTATCGCTCAACCTTGGAAAATAGTTGTCCAAAGGGAAAGATTTGTGGACTTCTTATGAGGGTGCATGGTCTCTTCTTAACATGGAGTATATTACCTATAATTTTGGGCATGAAAGATCTCCTTCCATTCATTATTCTCTTGGTTCATTCTCTTTTGTTGTCACTCTATCATACCTTTGTTCCTATGCAATGAAATTTCAGTGTTGTTGACATAAATATGTGGAAACCATGACCATAAATACTTGTGAATGTTGAGGAAAATATAAGTTATTGCTATGAACTAGAAATCCTTGGTTCCAAAAATAAAATATTCCCTTTTCTACATTAGAACACTAAAACAAAAGGGGATTTCTTAAGAGACTGTGGAAAAAAAGAGAACTCATTTCCTTATGTTGTGTAGGTTAAAGTGGAATAGACTTTTTGGTTGATATTGGATTGTTGTGTCTAAGAAAATTACAATGTCAATTCCATGTCTATTTTTTTTGGTTGGGTTGTATTACAAAGTTCGAACAAACCAATATTGATTTCACCCATGTGGTCTCATATCCCTATCTTAGGGGTGGTCCCTCCAAGAGAGTGCTTACAATTGGGTGGAAAAACATTCACTTTCAACTACTTGATGGTTGATTACAAAAACAAATGAGTATTTATTCTTGAGGTTATTATTAACGTCTCTTGTTTATATGCTTATAAGTCATTTGATGGAAGTGAATAATTGGGAAAATTAGTATGTTTAAAATTCCTTTTTGGAATGAATTAATGGACTACCTATGTTGTATGTGTTAAATATTTTATTGTTGTTCATGACACTGTATTAATTCCCAAAAATACTTGAAATTTACTATTGCACTTATTTTATATGTAGTTAATTAATGGACATTGGATTGTATTTGTATGTGATCATTTATTATTAATGTTCTATATTAATACACATTAGTAGTTGTTATTTATTATTTCCATCAAATGATGGAAGAATAAAATGAATTTTCAATTTTGTGCCTCAATGGCCAAGGGAGGTCGTTCTAGATATATTATAGTTCTATCCAATCTACTTTTAAGAGATGACATTGATCCCATTAGGTTTTCCAAATTCATTGTTAGATATTTCCTTTCCTCTATTGCAATAACCATTGAATTCCATTTCACTCTTGAGGATCTAAATAATTTTTTCTCAAATTACTTTGTGTAATGATTTCTCTATAGGTGCACAATGAGTTAATTGTGTCTTGAACTCAAATAGAAAAAATAGCTATATATCATTCACCTTATTTTCAAGATTCTTAAATTGCTCAGCATATTTTGCAATTGAATCAATTTGAATTTATTTGTTCCTTGGGAATGTGTCCCAAGATTCTTAGTATTTTTAAGTGTAACAATTTTAGGGAAAATGCTCACATTTAGAAAACTTTGGATTGAAATAGTAACTTAAGCTTCCTTCTTTTTCACCTCTCTTAAATCATTTCTCTCTTGTGTTGTTAATGCATTCCAAGTTTGAGTTTCATCATACCCAACCTGATTTGTATCCCACACAATTTAAATATCATCAAGGTCTATATTTTGATTTCCCGATATTCATAGTGTTCTCTATTAAATGGAGGAATCCACAATATTTCAAGGGTCAAAAGAACCATAAAGTGAAACTATTGCACTATGGACCCTATACTATCTTGTAGCATATTAATGAAAACATGTACCATTTGGAGCTTCTTAAAAAGAGAGGTAGAATTACGTTGTTATTTTCATTAGTGTGCAAGTGAAAGAGTAACTATAACTTCATAGGGAGTAAGGGTTGATAACCAAAATTGTCTTCAAAAGGAGAAAATTCAATGGAGCTGTTGAAAGATATATTGTAGTTGTTTTGTAATACAGAAAAAGAATAATCATATTTCTTGTTGTGGGAATGGTATATATGAAATTCATGCACCAGGATGCGATGTAGAACATTAGTTTGGACATCTATATGAGGGTGGAATACTGTAGAAAAATAGATCTGATAACCAAGTGCCACATTGTTTTTTAGAAGGTATTAAGTAAGTGGGAATCATGATCGAAGACAATAATGAGAAGAATTTTGAAATGAAAACAAACATTAGTGAAAAACAATTGAGCATTGTTGGGTAGCGGTGGTACAAAGATCACCATTTTGGAAAGCGACAAAGAACTACTAGAATGAAATCATTCTTATAAAGATTCATGGGTAACCCACTTAGAAAATTGACAAATATGGAATCCCATGGGAATGAAGGAATTGGTAATGGGGTGTATAGAACTTATTTATAGTGAGTGGGATTATTGGTGTTGCAAAGAGAACATCGGTGAATAAAGGATATATTGTGGCATTGCATAAATGGACAGGAAAATGCTTCTATAGATTTCGGAGAGCCTTTGTTTTTCCAAAATGACCACAATAGGAAGAGGCATGGGCATCATGGATCAAAAGGTGGAAATATGGAGTCTAGTTTACATAAATAAAATTGAGATGATATGTCCAACCATCACGAACAACATAATCTAGAAAAGGGGTTTGATTGATTTCAGTGGCATGATGGACTGCTTCCCATATGGGACCAAATAAAGGGTTGTCATCATACTAAGATTTCCACTCTTCATAGGTAGCATAGTGAACATTGAATATGTTTTGTATTGAGTATGGAGGAAACTCATCATATCAAAAACTATATTTTAAATCCCCTTTTTATACGTTATCAATGGATGAAACTATTGCTAATAAATGCCCATTTGAGATGTTACTACTATTGAATCTTGGACTAGGAGTTGAGAAAATTTAAAGGGTTAACATATGTGTTTAGGATGTATTCTTTAACCAATATATAATGATTTCATTTATTCAATTCTTGCACAAAGGAATAAAAATATTTGTCATATATACTATACCACAACTTGGCTACATTCAATGTCTCATAATGGTAATCCATAAGGTGGCCTCCCTCTTTAATAACCATGAGAATGGAACAATGGGAATGCATCCATTTATTTTTCAAAAGGTTGTTTTAGACTAGGTTAGAACATAAATAATATCTCAATTATTTAAAGCTAACCTTAGTGTCTTTGTTCCAATGAAAAATGATATCACTAAATACTTGATGTAATGGTTGCACTAGATGAGATAAGTGTGGAATAAAAATTATATAACTTAATTCAATCCACCAATAAAAATCTTCAATTTTGTAGATGTAGAGGGAATTGGCTAGGTTTAAATAGCCTAGATTTTGGTAAGGTCAACATGAATACCTGGTTGAGCTATGAAAAACTCAAGATAAGGAATGGAAGACTATCTGAATAATGACTTATTTTGTTGGACCTAGAGTTCATGGGTGTGGGGAAGGTAAAACATCAGGAGCACATGCATAAATTCTCATCCCAAGAATAACTAGCTAGATAAGGTCTTAAGATATCATTAATAAATCTCTTGAATGTGGAAAGGGAGTTTGTCAGGGATGATTTTAAGGATGAAAATTTATTTTAAAAAGTAGAAACCTTGGCGAATCTTACCAATCCTTCATATGCCAACTATAAATGTTTGGCGATATTTTTGTAAAAATATTCAAATTTCTAAGGATTTTATATAGTTTTTATAAAACTTTGGCGATTTTTAAGGTAAAATAATTTTATCCTATAGAATATGGGTGAATCATTTTTAAAATAACGAATCTCATTTTTGGAAAAAAACATGGAAAATTAGCCCATGACCGAAATTTAGCCCCTAAAATCATCCATGGAGTTTGTAAACCCAAAAGACATGACCATCCACTCAAATAATCCAAATTTGGTTTTGAATCTCATCTTCCAGGCCCAACTTTGTGAAGAATTTAGAACATTGAATTTTATCCAAGAAATCATCTACCTATGGTAACTAATAGTTCAATTATGGATTGTAACCTTATTGAGAACCCTATATTCCATAACTAAAGACATTTTCTTAGAGTCTTTTTTTGGATAAGGAAGGCAAAAGATCCATAAGGATATGTGCTAGGTTGAATGTGGTTGGATTCCAATAAAGGGTGTAGTTGGCATTATATCTATATAACCTCACAAGGAAGAAGGTGACATTTTGGAGCATTAGGGAGGGGTGTGGAATTGATTAAGTCAATATAATGTTGAATAGAAAAAGTGGGAGGAATCCCATTGAAGGGAAAATAAATATGTTTGAAAAATATTCAAGGAGAGGTTGCATAGCTAGAGGAATAAGCTATGCATTAGTGTCAAGTTTAATGGGGTAGACAAGATAAAGAGGAAGATACTTGTGGAGGTTGATTGGATGCATAGTATCTTCACCAAATAGAATAGAAAGATGCATAGGGGTTGTGGAAAAATATTTGAGTTTGTAAACTTTTCCATCCTTGAACAACTTCTAAGTATTGTGAGAGGCATCATAAATTGCACAACAATGATATTGATAGAGACTACATTCCAAGAGTAGATCTAAGAAATAAAGTGGGGATACATCATAGTCTATTATTTCATGGAAGAAAACAATGGAAAATATGATGGTAGAGTGTTTAGTTTCCCAGAGATGAGACCCATCTTTTTGTACCCAACCCAAGTGATAGAGAGATGGATGATGAGTAGTAGGTAGCTAAATATGAGTAAAAAATTCTTCAGAGACTGGAATTTTTTGGTTTCCACTATCAAGAATCATGGAAGCAATCTCATCTTTGATTTGAAAATTATAGGTAGATAACAGGTCAACAAGGTGGGTGGCTGAATCATTTGTCATGAGAATGAGATTGGGATGTAGAATTATTGGATTTTAAAAAGGAATAAATTTAACATCCTGTGAAACAAAAGTGGGGGGAGTTTTCTAAAGGCATTCCTCTAAGGGAGTTTCAGTATATAATGTTTTTATAATATTTTTGCGCTAAAAGGAACAAAACTCAATAGTATCACGGGGGGATTCTTGCGAAAGGTGCACTATTATCCCATATGTGGGGACGAGGTGAACCAGCTGAAGACATGCTATCTTCGAGAAGGAGGGTGATGTTAGGACATGGAATAGAAAAATGAGGAATAGAGGGGTAGGGACTTCACACAAATTTGCATCAATAGTGAATGTTTTTAATAAAGTGTGATATAGGGTTGGGCTCTCAAAGAGGTCAACATCATTATCAATAAGAGGAAGTAAACCATATTAAAAAATTTCATATTGGTACCTTTTTAGACTCATGCATACACTGTTGGATATGAAGCTTGGTGAATGAATCTATATACTACTGAATTGATTAACTTAGAAGTTCATAAAGAAGTATTCAATGATACATGGGTCTTTGTAGATATTGTGGTAGGAAGAAGCATTATTTTAGTGCTAGAGAAAAAGAATCTTAGGTATTGATATGGTGTATTGTGGAAGTGGTTGATCCCTCATCACAAAGCTCAAGATATAAATAAGCATATTTGATCTTGGTCTTCCCCCACACTTGGGGCACATGTTCAAGTTGACACTCAATGAATTAGAGTTGGGTGACATCTGTCATGTTAGGTTTGGTTTTGATGTATGTGGAAATATTTCATATCCAAGAATTTAGGATCTCTCCATATGTTTCCCGTCATACTTTAGAAGAGTGATTAAAGCCTCTAGTGCAAGGTATGGAAAGGAAGATGTGGTGCATGATTTGACAACTTACTAGAGAGAACTTACAAGATCTTGAGAAAAAACAAAATGAGGATTTGTGGAATCCTCAAGAGAGGATTCAAGGCATGGAGGCATTGTGTTGACCCATTGTTGACCTTGGGGTAAAATCATGAAGATGGGTAACACTTTTTCTTGTTTTATGACAATTTTTTTTTTAATTTTAACAGGTTCTTCAACTTCCGGTAAACAAAATTATTTTTTTTGTTTAGAATTTTACTTTATTGTAAAAACAAAACTTATGAAGAATTTTGTTAGCTTTCTAGTGACTATTTTTCAAATTTTTTTTTTATTGAGATTTGATATTTCAATTTGGCAATTGTTTGACACTATGTTCCTTAAAAATGAAGGGAAAGATAATGAGTTATTTTTTCCCACAAAAATGTATCCATTATTAAACTTTTGTTTTTCACAAATGAAATATACTGCAACAATCTACAGAGACATTATTTTGTGATGACTATAGTTTTCAATCTAAGAGATGGATATTATAATTTCTAGAATTTTTTTAATTTGACCAATCTGAAAAAGTTACAAATTTAATCTAAAAATACCCTTTTGAAGAGAACAGTTTAAGGATTATGAATAAAAATTTTCCATAATTTTCCACTATGTATTTTTAGAGATTGGATTTTTCATTTCACCAAATCATAATCTCACCTAAAAATATTATGCAGTGATTTTTTATAAAATTAAATAAAATTAGATAAAAACAATGAAAATGAAAACAAATTATGCCCATTGAAAGTAGATTCAATTTTTAAAATGTTGGTATCAATTCTTAAACTAAATTCTGATTATTTGTGTGAGTTCGCTACCTCCAAAGATGAAGTAAGATGGAGAGAATTTGCAGTTTCTTGCAAACAGTCTCATTTTTAGGTTTTCGGTAGAAATATTCTTTCGGCCGAAACCTAGTTTTTAACGGAATCCGTTAAAAATAAATGTTTTGTCCAAAAAGTCTTTCAGCCCAAATATGATTACCACAGGAAAATAATTCATCCGAAAAGCATTGTACACGAATTTTGAGGGCACCGTTAAATTTGACGTGCAAATTTTCGGCCGAAAAAAACTTTGGCCAAAAAAATTCCTAGCAACATTTTTTCGACTGATAAATTTCCGCTAGGAATTTTGGAGACCCAAATGTCACAAAAGTGTTACCCGTCTTCGTGATTTTACCCCTTGGAGAGTGGAAAAAAGATAACACAAAACTAAATCTAGTAGTGTAGGGATGGGAGGGAAATCTACTAAATAATAAGAAGAACAATGATACCCAAACCTTCAAGGTGGGCATTGGGCCAAATTAGTTTGAATCTTGCTACAAAATATCTTGTAGTTGAGGGAACATATCTTGGATTGCTAACTAAAGAGAGGGAGAAGATTCTTGTGTGGATTACAAAAGCTCACAAGAGGAGGGAACTTGTCCTTGTATGGGGATGTGGAAGCAACTCACTTATCTCCAAGAGTAATTTTGGAAAATCAATTTCATAATACAAACAAAAGAAATTTAAGGCAACAAAAATATCATTTTTTATTGGCCACATGTTTTGTATAGATGATTATAATAAGCACTTGACAAAGTAAAAAATAGCTAACCTAAATAATCTTGACAAAATCATAATTTATTAAAAACATAAAAGCATGAAACCTAAACTTATTGTGTTACATTTATTAATAGATAGACTAAAAAAGCTATGTGTTTCGATACCCTAAATATGTACATGCCTTCTCATTTCCATATTTATGGAACTATTATATTTTTTTAGAAAACACAAAAAATAACTTATTATTATTACCCAAACTAACTGAACTAGGACATGCTTTTCTAAATTAAGCATTATTTTTCTCAACATTCTAATTGAATTCTTAAGCCATGAAACAAAATCAGTGAACAATAGCATGCCTCAATGCAATAAAAGAGACTCGTAAGGAATTTCTTCGAGAATGCTGGAAACAAAGAATAATTTTAGTATACAGACTCATGTTTGGGGGCGTTGGCTAGACATTCTAAGTTTGGTATTTTTTTGTTAAAATTTGATAATATAAATCTGAGAGAATAACTACTCAAATTTGTAGATTCAACATTTTCTTGCCAGGTTTTGTTAAAGTGTTAGTAAACTTCCAAACTTTTTCATTTGAATTAACTTGGGGGAATTAAACCTAGGCCTTAACTTGGGGAAATTGAACCTAGGCCAAGTATCTAATACTATATTCAAGTTTTTCATTACATCAAAACCAACAAATGTTAATAAACTTCCAACCAACAACATCACCTTGAGTGAATGGTTAGTCCCACTCCCATACAGTTAATCCATGAAACTAGAATACATTATCCAAAAATATGCCATGAAACAAAATCAGTGAACAATAGCATGCCTCAATGCAATAAAAGAGACTCGTAAGGAATTTCTTTGAGAATGTTGGAAACAAAGAATAATTTTAGTATACAGACTCATGTTTGGGGGCGTTGGCTAGACATTCTAAGTTTGGTATTTTTTTGTTAAAATTTGATAATATAAATCTGAGAGAATAACTACTCAAATTTGTAGATCCAACATTTTCTTGCCAGATTTTGTTAAAGTGTTAGTAAACTTCCAAACTTTTTCATTTGAAGTAATTTGGGGGAATTAAACCTAGGCCTTAACTTGGGGAAAGTGAACCTAGGCCAAGTATCTAATACTATATTCAAGTTTTTCATTACATCAAAACCAACAAATGTTAATAAACTTCCAACCAACAACATCACCTTGAGTGAATGGTTAGTCCCACTCCCATACCGTTAATCCATAAAACTAGAATACATTATCCAAAAATATGCCATAAATGTGAAACTGAAAAGCCCTAAGCTTGAACTTGACTCGTTGGGCATTTTCAATTTGAACATAATGTTCATCATTGGACTTAGGCTGCTTAGGTTTTTTTAACTTAAAAAATTGATTGAAAAAAAAACCAACAACAATGTTGTTATTTTCTCATTCATATATATAACTTAAAAAGTTGATTCGAAAAGAAAACTGTCTACATTGTTGTTGTTTTCTCATTCATATATATATTTATTTTCTTATATATATAGAATTATTTTCTTATATATAGAAGAGAGATTCTGAAAGCCCTACAGAAACGGGTTCCCTCACAAATGTTTGTCTTGCATCAGTGGAAGATTCTATCAATTAATAGTACGAAGAATATTCAAAGTAATAAGAAAACCGTGATGAATTAGTAATAGTTTGTAAATTTTGTTTGTTTTAGAGAAATGAATATACCTTATTACTTACTGTAGTATGTTGAGAACTAGGGTTTCAAATCTCCTATTTTGTAAAGAAATTCTTAAATCCTCAATTATTGTTTTTTAAACTCTCTATGTCATAATTTAGATTTACAAGCTGTGTTTCAATCTTTACCTACTTTCTGAAATTTCAAGCTGCGTTTCAATCTCGAAAACCTTTTATGAAATTAAAAATGTTATTACTCTGAAGTCAGCTGTCAATCTTGTACCATTTTATCAAACCGTAAATGTTATTATTTTATAGTACGAACACTCTTTTGCCCACAAAATTCAGCGAAATTCAAATGCTTTTACTAGTCGCCATTTTATATTTCTATGCATGACCATATATACATGGGCTTAATTTTTTTTTTTGGTATTTTAGTGCAAAACAATTGATAGAGATTAGGATTTTCTCGAATTTCTTCACTTTTGTCCAATTTAATATCTCCAGTATCTTTAATATGTTAATAACAAATACTTTATTGCTTTTCCAGCATTTGAATAGTGATTAAATATAATTAAAACCAGACTCTAACCTTTCTCCATGTCCATCCTATCTTCAACGTATCTCGTCCATTTAGCTTTATTCCTGCCAGTGAGTTATAAAGGCTCTTTTCTAAAAAGAAAATAGGAAGACAAAAAATAAATGAACCTGAAAGAACATGCAGCTCACGGTGAAACAAGCTGCACCTAGCTTCTTTATTCCTTAAACAATCATTTTTATTCCTTAAACAATCAAAGATACATCCATATATAAGATTACATTCATTTAGGGAGATCAAACAAACTTCTAGAAAATAGGATCTAAGTCTTAAATACAAACACAATCAAAATACTTAGAAATAATGGAAATTAACTATGATTTAATATACTCCTCTAAACCCATAAACTCAATAATGGTTCCAACCCTCTAATGGTTCCAACATCTTAAAAATAATGGAGATTAACTATGATTTAATGTACTCCTCTAAACCCAATAATGGTTCCAACCCTCTAATGGTTCCAACATCTACACTTATTGATTAAATGAATGCAGTGTGGCTTTGCTTTGATGGCCTCCAAGTGTTGCCTCGCCTGAGAGCACCTGGTTCCTTTCCATTCTTCCTATTTTCAAGTTGGTATCAGAGCGTGGAGGTTCGCTATTGCGTGGAGGTATTGCAGACATTGTGGATAGTCACATCCCTGCTATTATGGAAAGAAGAATCTTGGGCAGCTAAACCACGAATTGACAGAGCGACTATGTCGACACCTATTCCGACATTGAATGTTTTTTGGTTGATGCACGATTTTCGTTTGTGAGAGAGTGACTGCATCACCACTCTTCAAGTGGATTCAACAGAACCTATCACGATACTATTTTCCCTGATTCATGACGAGGCAGTGAATTCTATGAGAGCGCGGTTTTGAATAAGGGTGTCTTCATAAGTTCATGCCCCCAATTGTTCTTTCCACTAATCAATTTCTTTCTAGTGACAAAATCTACACACCGTCGGGGAAGACGAGCACCGCGGCCCTGTATGTCGAGACCGAGACCCGCCAGTCCAGCAGAGGCGACGCTGATACCTCCAGCATCCCCTCCTTTATAACTTGCATGTGGGAAACCTATACAACTTTCATCGAGTGTTCCCTCTCTTCGCTCCGGATTTCGATTTCCTTGTTAAACAAGTGAAGTTCATACTTTAAACGAGACTTGTCCTTTTCTACGATCTCCAGTTTCTAGTATTACAAGAGTTTGAGTGAGGAAGCCTACGCCAGATCGTTGCTCTGTGAAGCAGAGAGTTGATCTGATCAATGGAAGCGGGAGAAAGATTTTCTGCTGCGTGAAGGAACCCGTCCTTCTCTAATATTTCTGGAACAGAGCCATTGGTGTTTTTGTTGCTAACACCTCCATCTTGGGTTTGAGAGGCCGCACCATTGTCTCTGCTAGTTTTCATTTTTAGCGCATGATCGCTGCTTTGGAGAGGAGTTTGTTGCATAAAGGAGTTTGCAGAGATGGCGAATCCACTTGCTGAAACTTATCTCAATGAAGCCAATAAATTGGATGGCTCTAATTTTGTCAATTGAAAATTCAAAGTGAAGACCTTGATGGAAGGTTATGGTGTATGGATGATCGCGAAAGAAGATGAAGCAAGACCCGATGCGTTTGCAAATGCGACAGTGGAAAAAATTCAAGATTGGGATAAGCGGGAGAACAAAGACAAGGTATTATTACCCTTGGCCTAAATGGAATGCTAGAGGACTGTCAAAGGCTTATAATAGGCCTTGCAGCGAGAGATATAGCTCCTACCTTTGAGGAATTGATAGGTATATTATTGCAAGAAAAAGAGAGGCACACATATTTGAAGTCGAATTTGAAGCCTCGGAATTCAAACTTAAAACTATGGACAAAGAAGAGATTCCCTAAAGGGAAACCAGAAGAATGAGCAGAGAAGGAAGTTCATTTCAAAGGAAGTCATTTCCAAAGCCAAATCAAGGTATGCAATCTAATAGAAATTAACCTAAGTGTTTCTATTGTGGTAGGATTAGGCATCTTTCCAGAGAATGTTATAAGAAAAAAAATGATGAGGCTAGGCATAAAAATAGAAAACATTAAGACATTTTGCAAAAGAAAACCCAAATTTTGATTCAAAAGATCTCAGATTGTTTGTGTCTAATGTTGCACTGTCTACTGAAACTAATGATGTTGACGCATGGTTTGTTGATTTTGGAGCCTCAATTCACATGACATGTAATAAGAATCGGTATATTAACTTTAAAGAAACACATAATGGTGCCCATATTTGTCTTGGAGATGATAATTTCTATCAAATCAAGAGATATGGAGATATTCCAGTAACACTTCCGAATGGAACTGTTAGACACATTCAAAATATTGTGTATGTCCCTGGGATAAAGAAAAACTCAATTTCTATGTCCACAATTACAGATCAAAATTTGAAGGTCGAATTCTTCAAGACACATTGTATAGTAAAGGACTTGCAGGATCATTACAGAACTGTTGCCTTAGTTGTCAGAGTTAGAGATCTGTACAAACTTGATGTCACCAACAAGAATCATCAAGCATTGACTTCTGCAACTATGCCTACAGAAACTCTTTGGCACCAAAGGTATGGTCACATTAATTATCATTATTTGTTGTTATTACAAAAACAAAGTATGGTTGAAGGACTCCCTATGTTGAATAATGAGTATGTTGCTTGTGAAGGTTGTGCATTAGGAAAGATGCACATAGATGAATTCCCCTCTAATTCTTATAGGAGAAAGAAAGATGTATTATAACTTATACATACTGATGTTTGTTGACCAATGCAGACAAGTTCCTTAGGTGGTGCTTATTATTTTTTTCTATTTATTGATGATTGCACAAGATACACATGGTTTTATTTCCTTAGAAAAAAGAGTGATGTTTTTGAATACTTCAAGGAATTTAAAAACATGGTGGAGAAGCAAACAAGAAAGACTATTAAAATCCTCCACTGAGATCCATGGGGAGAGTACATATTAGGGAACTTCATCAAGTATTGCAAAGATCATGGAATAGTACAACAATTTACAGTACCCCGCACTCCACAACAAAATGGAGTTGCAGAAAGGAAAAACATAACTCTGGTGGAGTGTGCACAAAGTATGATAAAGGTAAGAATCTCTCAAATTCTTTTTGGGTTGAAGCCATTAGCAATATTTTTTATTTAAAGAATAGAATTCCAACAAGGTGTCTTGATCATAAAACTCATTTCGAAGCCTTGTATGATTTTAAACCAACACTTAATAATTGGAGGATATTTGGGTGTAAAGATTGTGCGCATATTCCAAAGGAGAACAAGAGGAAGCTTGATGCTAAATCTATCAAATGTATTTTTATACGGTACTGCTCAAAATTTAAATCATATAAATTGTTTGATCCATCTACTCACAAAGTGTTTGCAAGTAGAGATGTAATTTTCCATGAGCAGACATAAGGAAATAATGAAGACAATAATCATTAAGGATGGCATGTAATTCTTGAAAATTAAGAGGTCAAATAAGAGAAGCATCAGTAGGAAAAGGCAGCCAGTGACATGGATACATTCAATAGTGAAGAAGAATCTTCACAAAACGAAGAAGAAGTCACCAACCAATTGAGAAGATCTTCACGACATGTTCGTCCACCTGAAAAATATAAATATTATGCCTTGATGAGTAGTATTTAAAATGTCATAGAACCCATGAGTTTTAATGAAGCTAATGAACATGAAGAGTGGAGAAAAACAATGGAGGAAGAATATGACTCTATAATGAAAAACAAAACTTGGTAATTGACTGAATTGCCTAAAGATAAAAAACTCATAGGATGTAAATGGATATACAAACCTAAATTCAAAGAATATGGTAGTATAGATAAATATAAAGCGAGATTGGTGGAAAAAGGGTATTCACAGAAGGAGAGAATTGATTATGCATAAACATTTGCACCGGTAGCTAAATTAAATACTATAAGATTGTTAATTTCATTAGCTACAAAGTACCATTGGAAGCTTCACCTATTAGATGTACAAAATATTATTTTCTGAATGGTGATTTAAAGGAGGAGGTTTACCTTACTCAACCAGAGGGGTTTGAGAAAAGTGGTCAGGAGCATTTAGTGTCTAAATTAAAAAAAACATTGTCTAGACCGAAACAGGCACCTAGGTCATGGTATGAGAAGATAGATTCCTTCTTTCTTCAATAGGGTTTTATGAGGAACAAAAGTGATCCAAATCTCTATACAAAATTTGATGAAAAGGGGCATGTTGTATTGATTTCCTTATATGTTGATGATTTAATTATTATAGGAAATTCAGAAAAAATGATTAGTGAAATTAAGAAGAAAATGTCACAGGTATTTGCAATGAAAGATCTTGGTGAGTTACATTGTTGCCTAGGTCTTGAAGTTTGGAGAAATTTTGGTCAAACCTTTGTGTCTCAAGGTAAATATGTTAGAGAAGTATTTAAGAAGTTTAAAATGGATCAGTGTAAAGTTTCTTATGTTCCAATGCAGCATACCATGAAATTTTACTATGATGATGGTTCGAAGGAGGTAAATGGTACAATGTATAGACAGATGGTGGGAAGCTTGAACTATCTCACTACAACCAGACTTGACATAACATATTTTGTTAGTTTGTTAAGTCAGTTTATGGAAAAACCTATAGAAAACCATTGGAATGAAGTGAAAGGGGTACTTAGGTATCTCAAAGGCACAATTGATTATGGTATTAAATATACTGATTCATTCGATGTTGAGCTGACAGGTTACTCAGATTCAGACTGGGCTGGAAATCCAGATGATCAAAGATCTACTACAGATTATTCCTTTGGCATTGGATCCATGATTGTTTTATGGAGCAGTAAGAAGCAACCTATTGTATCTTTGTCATCCATTGAGGAAAAATATAAATCATTGTGTGCAACAACTTGTGAAGTTGTTTGGTTGAGAAGAATACTTCAAGATGTTGGATAAGAACAAAGGAAAGCTACGATAATGAAATATGATAACCATAGCTCAATCAATTTGGAAAATAATCCAGTTTACCATTCAAGGACAAAGCATGTTGATACTCAGTTTCATTTTGTTCGAGAAAAGATGTAGTCTAATGGCATTGCTTTAATGTATTATAATACTAGTGAAAATGTTGCTGATATTTTCACTAAGCCTCTTGGGAAGATAAAATTTGAACTGTTTAGGGAGATGTTAGGTGTGTATTTCAATCATTTATCCATTAAAGGGGAGACTTAGAAATAATGGATATTTGTTGTGATTTAATGTACTCCTCTAAACCGAATAATGGTTCCAACCGTCTAATGTTTCCAACCATCTAAATTGAATTCCATCCTATATAATGTACTCCTCATTGATTAAATGAATGTAGTGTGGCTTTTATTTGATGGCCTCCAGGTGCTGCCTCGCTTGAGAGCAGTTGTTTCCTTTCCATTCTTCATATTTTCAAATAAAACTACCTAACAAATACTTTCTGCATTATTTCCAAGTCTTCCCCTTAATGGAGAAAGGATTGATTTCCACACCTAACATCTCCCTAAAAAATTCAAATTTCATCTTCCCAAGGGACTTAGTGAAAATATTAGCAGCATTTTCACAAGTATTAAAATATTTTAGAGAAACATCTTTAGATTGTATCTTGTCTCTGACAAAATGAAACTAAGCTTCAACATGCTTTTTTCTTGCATGATAAATTGGATTATTTTCCAACTTGATTGAGCTCTGGTTGTCACATTTAATCACTATATATTTCCTTTGTTCTTGTCCAACATCTCGAAGAAGTATTCTCAACCAAAAAAATTCAAAAGTTGCTACACACAAAGCTTTATATTTTCCTCAGTAGATGACAAAGATACAATAGGTTGCTTCTTTCTACTCCATGAAACAATCCCAGATCCAATACTAAAAGAACAACCTGTAGTAGATCTATGATCATCTAGATTACCATCCCAATCTGAATCTGAGTCACCTGTTAGCTCAACATCAAATGAATCAATATATTTAATACCAAAATCAATTGTTTGTTTGAGATACATGATTACCTCTTTCACTGCTTTCCAATGGATTTCAAGAGGTCTAACCATAAACTAACTTAACACACTACTAGAGTATGTTATATCAGGTCTAGTTTTAGTAATATATTTCAAGCTTCCCACCAGTTAACTATATAGTGTACCATTTACCTCCTTTGAACCATCATCACAAAAGAGTTTCATATTATGTTGCATGGGAACAAAAGCAACTTTACACTGATCCATTTTAAACTTCGTAAGCACTTCTTTGACATATTTACCTTGAGAAACAAAATTTTGACCAACGTCTCTCCAAACTTCAAGACCTAAATAGTAATGTAACTTACCAAGATCTTTCATCTCAAATACTTGTGATATATGTGCCTTAATTCCATTAATCAATTTGTTAGAATTTCCTATAATAGTTAAATCATCAACACATAAGGAAATCAGTACAACATGCCCCTTTTCACAAAACTTGGTATACATATTTGGATCACTTTTTCTCCTCATAAAACCCTCTTGAATAAATAAGGAATCTATCTTCTCATACCATGACCTAGGTGCCTGTTTCAGCCCATACAAAGCTTTCTTTAATTTACATACTAAATGATCCAAACCATTTTTCACAAACCCCTCCGGTTGAGTAAGGTAAACCTCCTCCTTTAATTCACCATTCAGAAAATCATATTGTACATATAATTGGTGGATATTCCAATGGTAATTTGTAGCTAATGAAATTAACAATCTAATGGTATTTAATTTAACTATGGGTGCAAATGTTTCTGCATAATCAATTCCCTCCTTTTGTGAGTACCCCTTTTCCACCAATCTTGCTTTGTATTTGTCTATACTACCATCTGTTTTAAATTAAGGTTTGTTTATCCATGTTGTAAATGTGTTGACCTGCACGAAATAGGTCTAGCTAAACAATGATACACACATTTGTAGAGAGAATTGGAAAAAGAAGAAGAAGGAGAGAAAGAATGGAAATAATTCTCATTAACCGTTATGAATAATGAATAATTTACACATGATATAATCTATATAACTCAATGAGTTCGACTTGAGTTGAACCAAGTCACCATACTAGTGGTCTAGAGTGATCTGGACACACACCAATAGTTGCGGGAGTGAGCTTCCACCTATTCTAGTCTCTCAGGCAGTTACGGGAGTGAATTGCCACCTAGTTGAGTTAACTAGTCAACTAGTCTTCAGTTAATTGACTGAACAGAAAGTAGTGAGCAGTTAACTCAAGGAATCAAGGATAATGCACCACTTTGGTGATGATACCAAGGCAAGGTCGAATTAGCATGGTGATGATCCCAATGCAACATCTAAACTCAACTCAACCATTCAAACTGAAGTGTGAACTAAAAGAGAAGATTCTCCAGGTGGAATATTCTCTCCTAAAATATAGGAGACTAGATAGTGACTAATTATGACTAATGAAGAAATAAAAAAACTTAGGAAAAATAAATCCTAGGTCTGTGTGAAGTAACTCCAACACCCCCCCTGAACATCACTATGGTGA